>JANHGC010004805.1:40702-52297 GCA_027560395.1 Boaedon fuliginosus | reverse complement strand
TTAGCCGCCTCGAGTTCCCCCTGACCGGGGAAATGAGGCGGGGTATAAATCAAATCAAATAAATAAATAAATAAATACATCTTAACCATTTGAAATTCAGTAAGGAATTAGCCAAGAGAGGTAGCATAAAAAGAATTAAAGTTATAAATTTTTGTTGAAATTAAATGCATCTTATTTGTAATTTTGAAATTATTAATTGAAATTAAAACCTTGCCTTTTGAACATAAAGTGCTGTCCTTGTAAAATATGAGAACAAATTAATTTGAAATGTAGTCATTGTTCTTTAAAGAACTAAGGTGGCTGACCTTTTAACTTCAGAAATTACCTTATGAAGCAAGTATCTTCCCATACTAAATACCATACTAAAATAAACCTGAACACACAATCCTTCTAGAGCAAGGTAACCACGTTTAGAGTTACAGTACTTGAATTCTATTATCTTACTAAAACTATAAAGTTACTGCTGTGCAACAAGAGACTAATAACAATGACATCAATGATTCAGTTAACAAAAATTCTTCCTTATTTTATTTTATTTGTGATATATGCATACACATAGATATGTCATATATGAATATGTCTCTTTGTGTGTAAATATATATATGACAAATGGCAAAATATATTAAACCAATCTTTCATAAAATTATTCCAATTATGGATAGTTTCTTAAAAATTAGATCTAGACAACTCCAATATGCCCTGAAAGGCTGTTACCCCTAAGTAGGAGTTGAGACCTCCTGTAAAATCAATAGGGCTTCTGGGAGAGGATGTTTTTCACCTTTAACTTTCCATGCTATGGCTTAAACCATTCAACCAGTACTCCAATTTTTTAAAATAAAATCAGTAACTCCAATTTTTGATATTTCCATCATTTACTTTGGCAGATGTCAGCCTTCCCAGGTAAACCACACAGGAAATATGACCAGAAATATGACCAGAATTCTACTTTATTGTAGAAATCTTGCAAGCCGAAAAGTACAATTCTCCAGCCATCTCCTTTACAGCCTAAAAAGCTAAGGAGGGTCTCTTCTGACCTTTTTCTTCACCCACTGTACAACTGCAGGTTATGCCGTGTCTTATCTGACCATTCCCTAGGCATCATATGAGAGACATCCTGTCTCTCAAGTCTGTGTTACATATATTACAGCAGGATAGGATTTATGTACAGTATATAGTTATTTTGTTCTTTTACAACTGTATGTATAGGCAACAATTAATACATCAGCTCTTATGGACCATAATCAATTTTAGTTTTCCATAGAAGTTTATCTGCTAATACATTTTCTAGTTTTTAGGATTCCATGTGATTCTTTGTTATTTTCATACATGAAAACATACATAAAGGAACACTTGTAGCTTACAGTTTTAACCAATGTATATACTGTATTTGGTTACAGACTAGAGCAATGCTGGCGAACCTTCTAAGCACCGAGTGCCCAAACCGGAACCTACGTATATGCATGTGCATGCATGGGTACCAGAATGGCAGAAAACCAAAACCAAAGCTGATCGGTCCACGCATGTTTGTTTTTGGGCATTTTCTGAAAACAGCCCCAAAATGGCCTGTTTTGGGGACTATTTTTGGACCATTTTCTGGTGTTCACAAAGGCCAGTTGGCTGGCGTGCATGTGCATGCCAGAAACCAGGAGAGTAGCTGGTGATGGTGCGTGTGCCGTCTGAGATAACTTATCCAGAATGTTAAGATTTATATACATGAAAATACATAAAAGCTGGCAAGTTATATAAAATAATTTTCTCCTTTAGAAAGACAATTTATAATGTCCATGGCACAGTTTTATTATTATCATTTTTCTATCAGAAATTTAATACAATCTTCCCAGGAAACCATTAGTAACTCTAAGTAACTGATGCTCGAAGAATCAGTCATTTATCAGGTAATATTGCAAGATTAAAAAGTGGCATAGTTGATCACTGCTGCTATTCTGTCATTTCAATTTATTTGCTTGCAAGAGAACACAATGATTGTGTGGTATGTTTGACTCTACAGTAGATTCTAAAATGAAACACCAAGAAGAACTATGCTCAGATGAGCTGCATGCTGTAGGTATTTGTGATAAAGATGAAAGATATATTATTTCAAATAAAATTAATTTATAAATATCCAAACCCATTAACTGATTTAAAATATGTATTCATTTTAGGATTCCTAAGCTGCTCATAAGGAAGCAAGGGCTGCTATGGTATGCTACATGAAATAAATGGAGCAGACTGTTGATTCTTCCCAGCATGTTACTAAAATGGAGGAAACCCTCCAGTTGCTGTATTTACCAGCTGTTGAAAAGCCACATTATAGAAAAGACCACAAGTAGGTAACAGTGCGCCTCCCCTAAACTTCTACCATGTGGGCAATGATTTTGTAATATTTCATCCCACTATGCAAGACATGGCTAGAACTATTTGTCTAACAGAAGAATTAACTTTCTGTTAATCTATTCTTTCCAAATGAATACACAAAATATGAATCACAATTCATATTAAATCTGGAGTCTTTAGTATTCTCTGAGCTTGTTTGTTTTCAGATATTTCATTACCCAGTTCTATAATAAACACATATGAAATGTATGCTAAGTGCCGTAGCTCATTATTGAGTACAGTGCAAATGTGCAAATATAATCAAATGCTAGGAGTTGCATTCAGGAGTTCTAAACTTAAATGTACTTCACAGAAATGTATTCCAATTTTATTTGTTCATTCAGTTATGTTAAAAAAAGTGAATGTTTTCATCTTGCTGACTTTCTTAGGATGCAATCATATTTTTCATTTTCCATTCATTTTTACTAATTGCACTGCCTCATTTATCCCATTTTGATTTTTAACTGCAATGTGCTTGCATTGTACATTGTAGCTTATAGGCTTGAAATTTTATCTGGAAAATATCCACCTTCTTATCATTGGTGTTTTTTTAGTGCCATACTAAACCTTGTAATCTAGTCCACAATTTAATAACTACTATTTAATCATTATAATCATTTTCTTATTAGCCAACTACTTTGCTTCTCCTGTTTCTGGGCACCCCTGGAGTTCAAGACAAGGAAACCTCTTTGTTGATTAATTATTTAAGGCTAGCAACAATAACTATGCAGGAAATAAAGGTACTTTGAGAGGATTACACAAGGTCTAGTTCTCAACAGCACCAAGCTGAGGAAAGCAAATTACAGGCCGGAGTACTTCATTGCATGTAACTAAATTGGCTGGTTGAAATGCTAATTGCCTTTCAGGACTGCTGAACGCAGACGGTGAGGCCTCGACTTCATGGGAATTATTCTCTTTTTTTCTTCCTGTTCTACATCATTGTCTGGCAAAGAATGATTCAAAAGATTTCCCTAACTTCTAAACATGTGAGAAATCTCTAAAGTTCTGACCACTGCTTCAGATCAATTTGGTCTGCCAAATCTGTAACAGATGGCTGAATTAAGGCCATGTTAAATCTCCACTAAAGCTCTGAACATCCCAGAGTAACTTTGCATTGCTGTAAGGATAAAGAAGAGCAATTCATGGGTCAAATGAGACATCAGTTATAAATTAACAAAATCTGATTAGTATTGATGGAGCATAACTTTTTCGAACCTACCATACTTTAGCTTTGTGATAACAGGTGAAAAAGACTTCCAACAATACATGAGGAACCTGATGTTAATCGAACTGCAGTACACCATCCTGTTCTATATTTCTGTGTTAATATGCTATATGTATATGGGGAATTATTTTTTGAAGAAATATTTTCATGAATAAACTTACAGATGCTCTGAAACTCAAAGCAATTTTCAAGAGTTGGATGAAATGCCAATATTCCAAAATGTGCTTTTCCTCCACTTTTGTTTAGAAGCAACCGTGATATGTGTAGCATTATTCCAATCATTCTTAAATGAGCCTTGATTCTTTTAAGCCTTCATATTCTGCAAATTATTTTCAATGAATGCAATTCAAACAATGAGCATTTCTATTATTCCAAATTATTTGTTTCAAAGATTCCAAGAATAAGGCTACTTATATAAAATGTTCTTGTTGTAATGCATCTGCATAAACCTTTGGATTATTATAGTAAAATTGCTTATTACAGACCTTATTTTATAGTTATTCTGATCTGACAAACCATTTTTATAGAAGTAGCAGTTGTAGTTCAACAAAGACATTTATTTGAACCAATCTCAGAAGCCATTTCTGGAAGCAAAATTGGGCATACATTATACATACTGTAATGTAAAATAATTTTCTAGCAGTCAAGTTAAATTTAACAATGAAATACATTCATTATATTGAGCCAATGTACTCAGTGAGAAGAAATTTTCTCTTTAGCCCAAGCCAGTATATTAATATCATAAATCAGTTTTGTTTGATATGTACCCACTGAGAACAATTTATGATTGTATTCATTTTGTATATATAGAAAATAGTTCAACATAGACAATCCCAAATATATAAATCTGAACACAAGTGCTTCTTCGTAGAATAACATTATTGTTTCTGCCTAAAATATATATACACATCAACATACTGTATCTTCTCTTAAAATTATATTTGTATAATGGATACTGATGAGAAATGTGAAATATATTATCCAAATTCATATTAAACTTTTCAAAACGCATCAAAATTCTATCTTGGTCAACATCTTAAGAAATAAAGAATTCCATTAATGTCATTTCTGGGTGCTTTCCCAAAGCCATATATATTTACCGTAACCATTCATCAAGGTAGTCAGTTTTATGTAACAGGATATTCACATAATTTACATGCATCTGATTTGTGTTTTGAAAAAAGTAACATATTAACATTTTTTCCCTGAAGTTGATGATAATCTAAAAATTAATTAAATTATACAGGCTCCTATATTTCCAAATGATTAAACAATTTAGATGGAGGGAAACATGTTTTATTCCTAAACTCAGGCATAATACAGTTCACATTAAACACTTGTAACAAGGCTATATGTCTATTCAAAAGTTAAGACTCATTAAGTTCAGTTAGACTTACTTCTAGGAATGGAACAGTTTTTACTTAATTACAATCCCTCCCTTATTTTTTTAATTGCAAGTTAAAATTGTAACTGTGTACTTTTGTTATTAAACAGTGAAACAAAATGCTTCATGTTGTCTGCATTTTTAATTAAAAGTGCATACAAAGGCTTAATGATTTATTTTATCAGTCTCTTTCCAATCTCAATAGAAACCTGATATTTAACTTTCTTTTAGTTGAATTTACAACTACTTATTAACACTCCATTTCTCTACCTAAGAATTTCTGCTTTAATTAAAGTATTTTCCATACTTCATTTTTTCCATTTTATTTCAATAAGGACAAACTAATATTCTGTTTCATCTGAGTTATCTAAGATACTGATCAGATTGTGAAAATACTCTAATAAAAACTTGGTCCAAACTTACAGTCAGGTAAAATAATACATTTCTTTATCAAGTATAAAAGAATAAATTTAGAACTTGTCTTCCTCATAATGTGGTAAATAACCTCTTGAATAACATTTATAAGCATTTTTAGTGATGGTAATGAATCACATGTATATACCATATGTATGCCCAGAACTTAATATATAATGTTTCTTTGTGGGAAATATGCATCAATGTTGAGCACAATGTTGAGCACGTGACCAAAACAAAATTAAGCAGTGAAGAATTTGATTCTGTAAACATACATTAGACAGTATCATTGAACTAAGTTGAATATATTGCAGAGTATTGGGCTGTAGATCCCAGGACTTTCATTTAAGTGAAATTTAAATTTAGTTTTTGAATGAAACCAGGAAGTTCCAACCAAACCTAACTATATTACACATTTATTTTGTTCATTCAAAGAGACTAGCTCTATCTAGTGTGACATACTACACAAATTTCAGATTTCACATCAAGTAAGTTATATGCTTCTTAGCCTTCAAAGTGTAAAACTACATCTGTGATAGAGTTCAAGCCTAAGAGGGAATAGGAAACATTTGAATATATGCAGTGAATAAGGTTCAGACTTTACTGTTCCGCTATTGGTATATATGTGTAGTACTTGTTTTCCCTCTTTCCCTCTTTATTTGAGGATAGATATGTCACAAAGAATATGTAGCAAATTGCAAGAGGAATGCAGCTGAAGTACCATTTATCAGGATGATGCAATGACATTAGCAATATGATCACTTATAATCCATTTTTTTTATAAATAGCCACGACACTTCTAAGCTGCCTGAGTAGGTGCTATGCAGCTCCTAACTGGATACTAGTGTGCTAAGAATTAGATAATACGTTATCTGAGCGTTAGATGAGGGAAACGGCAAAATTGGAAGACACCCTCACTCCATAAAAATCTCATGTTTGATGCAGGGAGGAAGGAGGTTCTACCATACGCATTTCACCTGAGAGCAATGAATATAGCAGGGATGTGTGTGTGCGGAGGGGAAGGGATCGAGCTGAAGCGGCGGCAGCGGCGCTGGAGCTCTGCAGATGCAACGGGTGCAAATGCGGACTCCGGTGGCCTACGCTGTCGCCGGAGGCAGAACATGCAAGTCCGGAGCTCTGGCAGCCACCACTGTCGCCGGCGGCAGTGAACAGGCCTTGGGGAAGTCAGCTGGAGCTGCGGAGCTTTAGTCCCGAGATCAGCTTGGCAGCGGGTGACTGGTGGTGGTGGTGGTGGTTGAGACTGGGGCAGGGACGGACTCCGGAGCAGCCCCGGTAAGAGAAAAGAGGGGGCGGAGGGGAGAGGATATGAAATGAGGTTTTGGCGGGAAAGAAGAAGGGGCTTCGGTGCAGGCAAGGCTTCGGGAGAGAAAGGGATAGCATAGGAGAGGTTTCTGTGGCTAGCTAGCCTACTCTTGATAAACGAGCTGCCCCTGAAAGCAGCGGCAAGAGGTCCGTTTCGGCGCTTGGGGCCACGCACGCGCGCGCCACTCCACCGCAGTGGGTTCCGCTGAGCGCCGGTCTCCCCTACCTGCGGAAGGGGCAGCAAGGCACTGGCTGTTGCGAGGCGCTTCTAGCTCAGCCAGGAGGAAGCTTTCCTTTTTTCCCTTCCCCAGCCTGAGCTTGAAAACTGACCGGCTTCGCTCTCGAGCCAAGCAGCCTGCTCGCCCCGCAGCAACAGGTGCCGCTCTTGGGAGAGAAAGATGCTCTCGCTCTCTCTCAAGGTGGGCGAGGGAACGAAAGAAACTTCGCAACTTCTTCTGCAGCAGAGCCGGGATTCCCATCCACGGGCGCTAGCGAAGCACCTACCTAGACTCAGAGATGTTGACATCAGCGTCCGTGGACTCGCTTGCCTGCCTGCCAGCCGTCCGTCCGTCCGACCGTCCGCTCGCCGCCCGCTCCCTGTCATACACGCCTGTATTATGCGTGCCCGCAGGGCGAGCCCTCATTGGGTATCTGACGGCGCTGCCGCCCCAGCTTTCCTCTCCCCGCTCCTCGCCGGCTTGGTGGGAGAGGAGAGTTTGGCCACCCAATCAGCCGCCCTCTTCAAAGAGGCCAGCTTTGCAATGGATTTAATTCCAAAGCGAAATTGGAGGCCTCCCTAGACCAGACTGGCGTTCTCACCCTTTTGCTAGTGTTGGGAAGGCTCGGGCCATTTGAAAATTAAAATTAGAGCCGTGGATTTGGGAATACATATCAACTTGTCAAAGTGGAATCTGGACATATGCATAGGATCTTTAAGGTTTTGTACCTGATGGCTGTCTCCCCATTTTCTCTGCTCTTCCTACAGCTTTCCCCTCAAGTCTGTAAGAAAGTAGTTTAAGTATATCAATCTTAAGAGCCCCATGGCTTTCTTTTTTCAAACAAACATACCCAATCCCATTAAATATGTTGTAGTAGGGATTAGTTTCTGGGCAATTGATCAACTGTGCTGCTTTTTACCGTAGGCATTGCAATTTAAAACATGGGGTCCAGATTACAAATGTCAGGCAAAATACAAGGGGACACAATCATGAATATGACTGGATGATTCCTTTCATAAATATTTAAAATTAGTACTGTATTTTTTTTTTTTGGTCTTGCTCTATGGTTTGACTCAAGAACAGCTTGCAAATCAAAGAAATATAAACACAGCTCAATCAACCAACTTTGCTCCACTTATCTAAGACTTTCCTCAATATATTTTTCAAATGAAAAATAGCACAGACTTTTCTGGATTTTGCCTTTCAACTTTTGAGAGGGTTTTGATTTAAGAAACATGCCTCAATACTCATGACAGGCCATCATTCCAAACAAGCACATTTAAGAATCTTATTCAGGGAGATGGAAGTAGAATTCTACAGTGTTCAGTGGGTAAGAGTAATAAATGTAATATTGTAGTAATAATATGGCAATATCTGGCTGTGGTTGTTAGCTTTTCTCAGGTCTATGCTATATAGTGCTAACTTTATCTTGGACAACTTTCTTTGGACAAGCAATGTCCGTCTCATCTCACATCCAATGAGCCTGGCAAATGTTATAAGAGAAAGTCCAGCCTAGAATGTTTTGAATTGGAGAGACATATAAATTCAATAAACAGTTGCCTCCCTTTTCTCTGGGCTATTTCTAACTTTGTGTAGGAGGAATGGCAAAAGTTCATTAATTCAGTCCCATATCTGTGGCAGTGCTCCAATCAGTGGATGCTTTCCCCAGATCTAGTGATTTGCTAAAACGGGATGGCAGTAAATAAAAAAAACCCCCAAATCATTTTGCCTATAAAAAGCAATTGACTCATAAATTAGGACAACACCATCTACCAATGAAACTGGAAAGATTTAGGGTTTTAAGATTTTGGGAAAAAGCACTGCAAATTTTATGCTGCAATCCTTTACATCAAATCAGGGATGGAGAACTAAAAATCAGCAGTGGAAAAAGTCCCTTTTTCTCTCAAATATGCTCTTTACTTTAAAGACAGTCCTGTAGATGTGATATCCATAATACTTTAAACCTCTAAAAGGAATTTTGTTTTTTTTTATCCTGTCTTTATTACTTTCCCGCCTTCATTATTAAATAACTGAAAGCGGTGAACAAACATAATACTCCTTCCTCATCCTAGGCTCCCCACAGCAACAATTTAAGAATGAAAAATTAAAATGTCTGATTTTGCTCAAAAAAAAAAAAAAATCTCCTCCCACTGACAGTTGTCTCATCCCCCATTGAATTGTATGTGCAGAAAATAGACCAAGTTCAAATGGGGTAGTTGGGCTGGTTCTTTCACTTTTGTGTAAAATGTCTCAGAGGAAGACAAATCAATGCTGAAAGCAGCAACCTCCAGTTTGTTTGTTTGTTTTCAAGCCTTTCCTATTTTCCTTTTATTGGCATGGCATGAATAAAGACATGGGAAAAGGGAGACTTGAAATAATAGTGTGGGTGGAGGAAAGAATACTTGGAAAAGAAAGAATAACTAGCTAGCAATAAAAGTCCACCCATATGTATGTAACAGATCCCTTCTAATATTTCATAAACCATAGCAGATTAAAGAAGTGATTAAACGATCTCTGCCACTGCCCCCGCTTTGTGGCCCATCCTACCCCCAGATGTGAGGAAAATCCCCAATCTCTTGGTGTTCCGCAAAAGGGTCAAAACTTGGTTCTGCAGCCTTGCTAGCAAGTTCCTTGAGAGCCCCCTCTGCCTGTAATACTCCAATGTTAAATGGCCATCATAGGATTTGCCCCTTTTGATGTTTAACTGTCATTCTATATTTTTTTTAAAAAAAAATAGGCATAGTATTGTAATTCTGTCACTGTATCAGGATCTGACCAAAAACCATCTAGTTCACATTCTGTGAATGTTTAGTCATATATTCTTGGAAGCTTACAGGTCAGTCGTCTATTTGTTCTCTAAAACTGATATTCAGATTTTAGACCATACTATAGTTTTCTTCAGATATTTAGCACTTTATTCACTGGCTAATGCAACTGCAGCGCATGGATTTCTAGATTTTAATGCATGGAATAAAAACACAAACCAAAATTGATTTTATTCCCTCAGTTTTCTCTATCATTATAAATAAATTTATTTCAACCATTAATTATGCACAAGTATTAGCTGAAACTAAATTCTTCAATCATTGGAAACATTTCAAGTGAAAAAACACAGTATCTTATTTCTCAAATTTGTCAAATGTTAAGTGGTAATTAATGACACTTAGGTATAATGATACATTGGCCTAAACAATAATGAAACAAATTATTAAAAGGTTCCATTTAGGCAATGCAGTATTTTTTCTTGAATACACTAGATAAAACCAGCCTATCTGATATTTGTGTCAGATTGTCCAGATCTTGATGTTTTATGATGCTTCTTGTTTATGTGCCCCCTGTGTGGCACTTCCCTGCAGTTTGTTATTTTTCTTCAACAGTGGAGGGAGGAAACCAACAATGCTGGGCAACCGCATTACATAGCACAAGGTAACCATGGAAGCATTTGTCCAATTGTTAAGACCCTTCCAAAGCGATTTAGCCATTCATTTCTTTGAATCAATATTGAAGCTTTTAAGATTTATTATTCAGGAGCTTAGACAAAACTAATGAAAGAAATTTGTTGTTTCTTTCCATCAGTCCATTCTATCATGTTAAGTATATATTAAGACCTTGTAAACTCTTGTATGCAATAAGTAATGTTACCACTTTTTCTTTATGGAAAGTCTAATCATAAGATCCTGGTATTAACATTCCTGATACTATGTGAAAAGAACTTAAGAACTTATAAAGCAGATTGCCATAAAAGATGAATCTAATAAAAAGACAAAGAGAACACACGAATAGAATATGGGACTGGAGCAAATTGCTTTAAAAACCCTCAAAAAAGCGTTAAAAATTGTTAGAAGTCCCTTGCGCTTAACTATTGAGGAATTTTCTCACTTATCAATATTTTTATTAAAGATTTTTAAATGTATAGATTGATTGATGTAGTAAATGTATAAGCCATTCATCTCATATACATGGTTCTGGACAGCTCACAGAGTTGCAATTCCATATACTTACCAGTAATTGGAAATAAACTTAGTATAGTAACACTATATCAAACAGTTTTGTCAACAGTTTTACCTATATGCAGGTATGAAGCCAACTTATTCTAATCATTTATGAAGTTTGTGAATGCATAGGGATAACTAAGTGACCACAAGGAAGAGCAGGCAAGCTCTTGGTGGGCTAAGGAAAGTTTTTGCTATACATTAGTTCCAATGCCCAAGGGAAAATAATAGAATAAAAAAGTAGTGAAACCAGAATTAAAGCACATACACTAATATTCAATTGTATTAATATGAGTTAAGATTCTTGTTCCTTTTTTGCTTGCCACTAGTTAAAACCTTATGTCCAAAATATTTTTTGCTGACTGTAGAGGTAATGGATTGCGGGTGATATCCTGGTTACGATTGTAGAATAGGTACATATATTTATGGAGGTAACTGCCAATCATTGATCAATAATCCTAATTCATTTTGCAGGGGAAAATGTGCAATACTGCTGAAATAAGTGGACATAATTTGGTTTACAAAACTCACAAAAACGTCTTGGCAGGCAAACCACTCCCCCAAGAGTCTGAGTTGATAACTAAAATGAATTATAGCAATCTTTTGTTTTGATTTCCATTTTAAGTACAGGTAGTTGTTGTTTTAACAAAATAGAATTAGAATTAT
>JANHGC010004804.1:45732-56812 GCA_027560395.1 Boaedon fuliginosus | reverse complement strand
CCCCATGACAACCCGCACGGCCGCATTTTGCACCAGTTGAAGTCTCTGAGTGCTCCTCAAGGGCAGCCCCATGTAGAAAGCATTGAAGTAGTCCATTGTTGGTCAATGACTAAAATAGACACTTGACTGGATTGATCAGATAGTGAATTAATGGTGAAACACTGATGGACCATAGAACGATTTGAAGGCATAATTCCTGTAAACACCACAGAGTGAAAAAGTTGACACTATCAGTTAATTTTATATTTTGAGGTAACACAATTAACAATTGAAATCAGAAGAAGCACTATGATTTTACAGAAAGTTTAACAAGATAATTTGCACAAGATATGACTAATTATATATTTTTAATTACAGAATTAGTCACTCTTTGTTCTTTATCCATGACTTGTATTTTTATAATTGTCACTTGCCTGATACATACATAAAGTGTCAAGCACAATCTCTGGAGCGTTTCACATGAAAATCAGCTCTGGCTTTCAAGAAAATAGTCCCTATGGGAATCAAGTCCTTCAGATATCATAGTGAAAATGAAAAAAATATGCTAGCTCAATTCATAAAATAATAGGTTCTCAGAAAAAAATATGCACATTAAAATAATTTCTTGAAGGTAAACATAAAAATGCACATTTTTCTACCAAGCATAAAGAAAAAGATGATCAAGCTTTAACACAACACAAAGTTCCTGAACTTCAGAATTCATAATAATGTAAATCATTATATTAGTGATTATGTGTCATTGATGCATTGATACATGCCATTATTTCAGGTATTTCATATTTATTGTAATAGAAAAAAATCCTATAATTGAACTGGTGTTTCTATATTACATCTTAAATTACAAGATGATGGAAGAGATACAGGTTTTCAAAAGTAGTCAAATTTGCTACAAGTCATTATCTAGTGATTGATCATCCAGATCATAGGACAATTTATGAGCAAATAGAAAAGCAAAGCTGAAAATGAGATTCCTT
Organism: Boaedon fuliginosus; assembly: GCA_027560395.1. Taxonomy (NCBI): domain Eukaryota; kingdom Metazoa; phylum Chordata; class Lepidosauria; order Squamata; family Lamprophiidae; genus Boaedon; species Boaedon fuliginosus. The sequence continues at coordinate 55,838 of JANHGC010004804.1, read as the reverse complement.
TGTACCTGATAGAGAAGAATATATGATTAAATCTGTCCAGAAATGTATATTGAAAAACAATGATTTAAAACTCTAAGCAAAGAATTAATTAATGCTTTCCGTATGACAGAAGAAAAATGCATTACATAGAAACACCGTATAAAGGGAAATAAAAGCAAATAATGTATGAGTTAACTTAAAAAAGGGAATGTTAAATAATATTAAATAATTGTAGATATGCAACTACAATTTAACTTTAATCTTAACTAAGCCACTGTGAAATGTATGCTCAAGTGAAATGTAACATGCAAATTCCAACAAAGGAAATTAGGAGCTTTTGAGATTTGTAATTATGATGTCAGTTTAGTTTTATCTAAACATCCACCAGTCCAACTAATTAAATGTAACTCCTTAGAGGTTTCAGCCATATAGCCCGGAGTTGTGCTATACTTATTTATCTTCAAAGTATCCCCTGAGCAGTTTAAAGCCTCTATTCCTTGGGGTGGTATGTGGTAATAATTTTATTCTCACTATTCATGGTTTTTAGCTGTGCTTCAAATGGTGCCTATTTTGCAGGGCCTTTTCTTCTGCTTTTTCCTTGGCAGCTCCTGCCCACTTTCCCCCTGGAGTTTGGCAGTCCTTTACCTTCCCGGTTTTCTGTAAAGCTTTGAAAACCTGGTTTTACCCCTAAAGCACTGGGATAAGATAGATGACTGCACATTAGATGTTGGAATGGGTGCCAGGTTTTTGTTCTTTTTAATGTTGTAATGAGTTTAATTTAATAGTTTTAGTATGTTTTTATATGTTGATTTAACTTTTGTTTGGGTGCTGCCCCAGAGTTGTTAAAAGGTGGGAAGCTTTATAAATGCTATAAACAAACAAGTAAATAAATAAATAAACACAAATATTAAACAATAAATATTGAAATTGTTTAGCCAATCAGCTAAGCTAATTAATTTTTACACCCTCCCCCTTCCAAAAATCAACCAAACCTGATGAAGAAAAAAAGTTTCATTCCACCATGGCAACCATCTTGAAAACCTGATAAATTGGTTTGGTTTGTAGTCCTGTAAAATCTGAAAGATAATAATTCCCATACAGCCAAGATGGCTTTTCTGGAGTAGCATCATGAATGTTATAGAAACAATTCAGAAAGCAAGATGTCCTCACTTTTATTTATCTCTGAAGCAGAGAGGAAAAAACGTTGATTGTATCTGGAAAGTTTCTAAGCTTTTGTCAATAGCCAATTTTTGGCAGTTTGTGGTAGGTAAGTTTGTGGGCAGCTCCAGAGGAAGATTAAAGTGTTTGCGGACTAAGGTTTAATCTGTGTAACTATTACATAAGCTCTAAAAAACATTGTGGTAAGTATATGCAAAGATATGAAGGACTGGCTCTTAAAATTAAGGAGAAAAGAAGCTTATAAAGAGAAGAAATTTTAGAAAACTGAAAGACATCAACCAATTCCAATCTGTTAAGAAATTAAGGATTCCATTTTGAAGGGTAATTCCAAAGAGTTTAAGACTAGTTTGAAAACTCAAAATGGATACGATTAAAATATTTGCAGTTGAAGATAGATGCAATGAATTGTTTCAAAGTTTTCAAACATGAATAGTTTATAAATATTCTCCCTTAATAGAATATATTTGTATTCATTATTTTTGCCAACATTTTTTTCTCTAAATCTCTCTTTTCAATTGTATTCCTATTACCAAAATAGGTATTGAAGAATAACAGTGTTCCAGGTTGTAAACAGATTGTAAATAGGAAATACAATACAAACAAATTTCTCTGTCATCCCTGATTTCCATTGCTTATATTTCACAAAAGGTATCATGCATATTTGACTGTATACAAATTCATTGAAAATCTAGCAATATCGATTACCTTTTGAGAATAATGAATGGTGTGGATCTGAGCCCATACATTAAGCAGGGATCCCTAATTCCCAGTCCATGGGATGCCAGAAACCAGTCCATGCAAACAAGTTAAGCTTCATTTGTGGGATGCAGGCAGCACAAAAAATCACACCCTCCAGTCCACAGAAAAACGTCTCTCCATGGTTTGGGTCCCTGGTACCAAAAAAGTTGGTGGCTGCTGCTTTAAAGTATCTAAAGTCATTAAGGAATTCCAGCATGGAAAGTAGAAAAGATCACGGAAAAACTGTCAATATCTGTTGGATGATTAATTATTAGGCTCTAGCAGGATACAGCATATCTCAGGTGACTTACTTATAAGTTTCATCAATCTACACATTTTAAAAAATCTGTAAGAAATAGATGATTCTAATTTTAATACATCTGGGAAGTTCTTTTTTTCTTTCAAAGAAGATAAAGCCAAAGTTCTGTCAATCTTCTGTGGTATAATTTCTTTGTATTAGCTCTTTGTGCCATGCAAGATTGCTTAATGATTGTTGGTTCTTTTTCTTTCTATTATTATTTTTTTACATGCAACTCATTTGCTTTTCAGTTTGATAGAAAGAGAGAAAAAAGGCCGGATAAATTAATTGAGCTGTTTATTAGACAGATGCCTTTGCCATTTGATGGCAAGATTTTTTGAGAAAATGTTAATGATTTTTCCCAAGTAAATGCTTTGTATGTCGAAGTGCATTATTCTTCCAGAAATAGTCTTTGCTAATATAAATTTTCTTCATTCCCTTTTGTGTGTAATAGAAATTTCAAAATGAGACTGACAATAATATTCTTTTTTTCATTACAATATGGAAATTTGGCAATGCTACAGGGGAAAAATGGGATAAAGCTTTTGTCTCCAAATTGTTGGTTGGGAAAAGCAATACTGGAATGAATAAATAATCATGGACACAAATTACTAAGCACAACATTTACTATTTTAAGTTGTTCTTGAAAACACGAGCCAGATAATCATGCCTACATTTTGAGTGTCCATGAAATTGTTATTGACAAAATTATTATTGACAATGTTAGCTCGTTTAAAATGAAGTTTGCTCCATCCGTCCCATCATCTAGTACAATTTCTTCTTATTATTTTTTTCTGTTTTTAAAGATTGGACAGAAGACAGAAGAAATGTTTTTTTTGTTTAAAATTAAAGTGACTTTTTAATTGAAGCATAATATTGGAAAGCTAGAAATTGCAGTCAAAATTGGTTTCAGTTCAATTAATTATTTTCAAGGTCTTTCCACAGAACTGTCAGCTTTGCTCCCTCCTCCTCCGCCCCCCACTCTAAATAGCATTTTTGCACTATTTAGACAGCCCTCAATGAGTCTTCTCACCAACAAGGAACTACTAAACAGCGAGTCACCCAAAACGGATCATTCACACTAGTGCTTGGTGCAGGGTGTCTTTTTATACCTTTTATTCTACTTTTATTTTGATTTTAATATCTCCCATGCTGAATCTAGGCATTTTCATTTTTAATTGTTAGGAACTCTAAAACAGTTCACATTAAATCTCTTATTCTCCATTTTAGCCATTTCTGGTGTATCTAAATAAGCTGAAGCAATTTGTGTTTTAATGATCTGAAGCAGTTTAAAAATAAAAAAAACCATGTCCTGGACACAGATTTTTAAAAATTCCTTGTGGATTCCCTGTAAAAGTTTAAAGAGAATATTTGCCACTCATGACATACTCATGGGTAGAAGAGAAAATGAATGGGGTAAGCCCCTTTTTCATTAAAGAAGTAAAAAAGAAGAAAAGATCAAGCCTCTCTACTGAGGCAATATGCTATATGTGCGGACAGTTATTTTTATCTCATAAACTGTTCTGAAGATTCCTGATTCCTGAAGCAGATAAGATAGTATTACATAATTCCAAGAAACTGGGGGAAAATATTCATGTATTTGATTACATCCTATTTCTCCCTTCAGAATGATGCTCAGGATAACTAGCATGACCTTGACCTGCCTTTGACCAATCAAAAGCCAACAAATTCTACTTAAGCTAAACCTTTGGATGTTTGCTGCCATTATGCAAGGAGTTATATCTAATTACACTGGAGATGTAAGTGAAGAGAAGATTGCTATGTTTGTAGCGTAATATATCCAAAATGATCAAGATTTCAGCCAAATTGGAGGTGATCCCATAGTTAATGGCTGGAAACTCCTCGAGCTGCAATCACAGTTAATATGTAGGTTGCTAGAGCAGGGAAAACCATAATGTACCAAATTTTAAAAATTGGCATAAAGACCAAGTGATTCAAAAGTTGTATTTGATTAATTAATGAATAATAATTGCTAAAGTAAAAACGAAATCAAGCCAAGTAAGATTCATTTTTCTCTTCCCCAGTGCCAAAGTCAATCTACACTGATTCCATTGTTAATCTCTATGAAGTGTCCTCCACCATTTGTAAATGAAGGTAAAATCCAAATATAGCAGCATATATAAGGTTATGGATTCATTTTAGTTTTCTCTACATAAATTTCACTCCAAACCTTTAAAAAGCTGCCAAAAATCAAAATAAACAATATTGAGCTAGACATGGTAGTGATCTGATTCTGTGTAAGACTACTTTCCATGTTTCTGTTCTAGAACATAGGGCCCCTTTCTGATGTTTGGAAATTTAGGAAAACAACAGTAGAAATAAAAATATACCCAATATCTAATGCATACTTAAGACCATCTCAGTTTAGGTAAACTAAGGTTTAGAGTCTTCAGGTCCACAACCCTTTGATCCCACATTCATTTGGTCTTGGATAATCTCTCCGATCCCAAATGCTACTATCATCAATCACACAAGAACACCTTTGAGTCAAAAAGAAGATCTTGGATTATACATTTGGCATTTCTGTTCTCAGTAGCAATCAAAACTTATATCCTTTCATGAGGAAAGACTCCTTGGAGGCTAATAGCTTAAATTAGTTCCAGATAAAGTAATATGTCATAAGATATGAAGTTCTTCTATCGCCTTGATTTCATAGATCTTTGCTGAAACTCTGAGCACATTCTTCCAGTGTACAGAATAGTTCACCTGGGAATTAAAGAGAAGAAGATCAGTTCCAGGGACCAAACTCATAACTGGTTTGTGGGAATTTAGTCCATATACACTTTTATTGATATAGTCAATAAAGCGAGAGATATCTAATACTTTTTTCAGCTTAGTAATACAATACCTATAAGGACATTCTAAATATTTCAGTCATGGCCAAATGTTTATTATAGGTAATAAAAACTTACTGCATTCAGTGCTTCTGAGATTATTATATGCTTAAATAGTGAGGCAGGATATAGTGGACTAAAGACAGAGGACTAGAATGGTAAAAAATTAAAGAAGTGGGATGTTGAACAAGTTCTAATGGTTGCAGAAGAAATTCATTCATTCACTGATTCATTGATTCAATTTGTATGACTGCCCATTTCAACAAGTGACTGTGGGAGGCAAACAATTTTAAAACAAATTAGGAACAACTCCAAACACAGATACAAAAATTAAAATATACAGCAGTTGAAATGGTATGTGGGAAAGACCTTGGGAGACAAGGCAAAGAGATGCTGCCTAGGGAATGGTCAGATAAGAAACAGCATAGTCTGCAGCTGCATTGTAGATGGGACAAGAGGCTTAGAAGACACTTTTCTTAGTTTCTCTGATTCTGTTCATGTATCTGTACATTAAATATAATTAACTCATCTGGTTGTGTTTTCTGTCTGGTTGCATCAATATTGCAAGTCTGAAAGTACAATTCTACCTCTGTCTCCTGTACAACCCAAGAAACTAGGAGGAACTCTTCTGAGCCTTTTGGCCCATCCACCATCCAGCTGTAAGCTATGATGTCTTTTATCTGACTGTTCCCTAGGCACTGCCTCTTGGCTTAATCTCCCAAGGTCTTTTCCATATACCATTACAGCAGCTGAGAAAGATATCACAATTGATAGTTGTTAGCATAGCCAGGAGATGGGACCCAAGGCCCGTGCACAGATTCAGGTCTTTAGGACCTTATGAAAGGCTTACATGTGCCAATAAACCAGCACTATTTACTATCCATGAAGCTGCATTCTGAGCCTTTGTAATGCTCATCAAGGATAACTTCATATAGAGCACATTGCAATATTCATGGCAATTGTGCCATGAATAGGCCTTGTGTTCCCCTTGTTGGGGGAAGAAAGACAGGGCACAAATCTAATAAAATAAATAAATGAATGAATACATCTACTAGTCCTCATCTGTTAATTATATTATTTCAACTTCTTTTCCAGAATTCTAAATTTCTCATTTTTGGCTTGTATAGCTTTGCTCTTGTGCATGTAAGAACCACCGGCCTAATCATGCACACCTAGATAACTGTACTATTGTGCTATTATCTTAGCTTTCCCTTATGTCCATTGCAATAAAACATATCACATAAGCAACAGAATTCTATAATGGTAATATAATTTCCTGGATCAATTTCCAACAGTCAGCGATTTTTACTATAACATTGACATGGTAATATATTCCTTCCAGTAGCCTTTTGTCACTGTGAGTGACAGATTATTGTCTTAAATTGCTTTGTTTTCTTTTTCTTGTCCTTCTTCTGGAGATGGATGACTACAGTCATACATAAGTGATTCATCAAGATTGCTCTTAAAGGGATTAAGGATACCATAAAAAAAGCTTGGATAGAGGTAGGTACGACATAATGATTAGAAACAATAACTGGAAGGAGCGAATAGGGAAGGAAAGAACATCAGGAGTTCAAGATATTAAAGACCACTGACTTTAGCAATAGAGATCATTGAAGGCGATTCTGAGATCACACTGTGTGATACTGTCAGTTTTCAGTTTAAAATATTAAAAATTACACTAACCTCATATTACTTTTCTTTCAGTGTGATAATAAGACAAGAACTTCTATTACCTCAACTATGACACTCTATCACCATTTCCTTCCTTTTTTCTTTTCTTTTTTCTTTTCTTAACATGATGGCATATCAGTAAAACTTGGCCCGTCAGCCCAAAATGGTTGTTGATAGATGCAACTCCAGGGAGCATTGACACTGGATTTTTTACCCCATTGATCACTAGGGAAAAATAGCACCAAAAAAAGGACTTCATTGATCCTTTCTTTATTTTTGTCATTGCTTTATCCTGATTGCAAGATCAGTTCTCTTATGTTCTCCCTTTCTGTCTGTTTCATACCAGAAGATTAGAATACTGAACACAAATCTGAACAGATGGAACCTGAGGTTCAAAGAACTGAATCAATACACATTCAAAATAAATATTCTGATTTTTTTAAAAAAAGCAAAAGATTTTTTTTTGAAACAGATAACAAGCACTGTCAAAATATATAAGCAGCAAACTAATGTATTTAAAATAAAGGAACGTGATAGCAAATCTTTGCCTTTAGTTCTTAGAAGAAGGATTTCTCATGCCTGTGTCTCCCATTAATTGGTCCTGACTCCTGACTAATCTCTGACTCCCACAGATTTGCAATCTTCTTCATAGCCCCTCATGACCCCGTAAAATTTTGCCATCTTATCTTACTTCCAGTCGAAAAACATTGAGCATTTCCTATAGGCCCAAAACAGTCCCTTTGCTTAGTCATAGTTGCTATCTTCTCCCTCCCAAAGCAGCTTGGTAAATTAAATAGGGCAGCTTCAAAGAAATAGTTGAATTGGATGCCTCCAAAGTATTTCATGCTGTGTTATTCAGAGCTACCTTCTAACAATCAGACAATAGCCACAACCAAACACTTTAATATTGTCATATGAGATCCAATATATTGTCTATAACTAGTATTAATTCACTATAACACATCACAAAAACCTGTGTTTCGAGATATAAATAAAAGGGCCTCCATTGCTTTGATCTAAAGATATTATATCTGGTCCTACAGAAAAAGGGCTAAGATTCAATGAAATAAAGCAAAAGGCTATAAAAATAAGCAAACGAAAATCCTATTTCATTATTTACTGTATGTATTACTTAGTAATTCCTTGTCTTAGCATGTTTAAGATTCAGTCATCTAATATAGGCAGATATTCTGAAATCTCTAAAAGATTTGAAGATATTATGTATGACTTTTCTAGATATAAATCAAAACATTAATTATGGATTTGTTTTCCTTTCATCAGTTGGGGATATCATTTGCAATTTCCACTGCACATCTGTTATTTTTCTAAAACATTAAAATTCTAAAACCAATAATAGTAAAAAAAATACAACAACAAAACAATTATGACTGTATTTTTATAGTAATATGTTTGTTTAGAGTTTATCTAAGAGACAGAACACAAATAAGGCAATGCACTTGTTTCTCCCACAGACAAATTTCCTTAATAAATACTGGTCTGGCTTGTTAGCTGCAGTAAAAATCAAAGTTCATCATAGATACAGAAAGCTAAACAGATAGGAAAGCACCATATATTTCCTGATGTAGTGTTTCAGTATATAGTTTGTGTTTTGCCTGAACAGAGTACAAGTGGGAAAAATAAGCTGAACTCTGTACTTCCTGATATTCCTGAAAGTAGAAATGATCTCAGTTAATTTTTAAAATGTTTATTTCCATAAATAGTGTTCAGGCCAGAGAACCTTCTGCTGTTTCAACAATCAGTTCTGTTGGACTGCCATTTCTTCTCAAAATGGATACAACTTTCCTCATGGCCATCCTGAGTAGAAACCATGCTCCTGGCTGTGTAGTTTTAATCTTGGGTAAATAAGTCTGGGCAGGGTGATTCAACCACAATATTTGGCTTGGACTTCACTTCAGAAAATAATCCAGTATAATTTGTATCAACTGCATTTATTTCTTCCCTCCCTCTCTTGTTCTTTGTTTCTCTAATTGTTTAACATAATGAGATAAAATTTTCAGGCACTGCTGAACTTTCTGACTGGCTGAAGTAGGATCATGTGCATTTTGGAAATTCTGTCATGCAAATGGACCTTGAAAGATGTATTGTCACCAGGGATTACTTGCTTGTTTGGGGAGGCTAAAGGGCTGATACTTACGCCCACTTTTGAATATAGATGCACAAAATCTATGACTCAGTAAGAGGATAAAAATATTATTGTTTGTTCACAAAATTGTCTTCTGAACTTTCCAGTGTCATAAAAAGTCTCAGATGACCTGCTTTCTTTTTCACTTCCCTCAGGTGACTCAGTAGTGATGGCTACTGTCAGTACATTGAATATAATCAGTTGGCAGCCAGTGTTAGAAAATTATTTCTTCTCTTTTTCTCTGTTTTATTATGCTATTAGTGTAAATCTGTTTTGTCAATGAGATTTAAGGTTGTAGAGGGAGGCCCAAAAAGTGCTATTTCAAAGATTTAACATCTTTTCCTCCCTGCTTTTTTATTATAAGCCTTTTAACTTTTTCTCTTACACTAAAGGAACCCCCAAACAGGAGGAAATGAATTGCTGAAAGAAATATCCTGTGTCGATGCCCCTTAAAAGCCAGCCTTGAGACAGCTGCTACTATAGTTGATAACAGCTGAAAGAAAACTTCATCTACCATTTGGTGAAACAATAGGTTTTTTTAAAAAAAATCCTGCATAGATGTGTAAGAATAAGATACAGATTCTTTATTGTTCACTCTGAATTGTATAGCATGTTGAAATGGCATAGAAATAATAGAATGGACAATAATGGTAGATCAACATATTTACAAATGAAGCTGAAGCCCGAGTTATGTGAACAACATGGGGGTAGCTCCAGATACTATTTATATGTTATCAGCCTATCAGAATCATCTAATGAGGTCTAGTCAGCTCATGCAGTAGCTGTCTGTCTGCTACCAGGCAACTGTTTATGGGCAACAGCTTCCAAATACCAGGAAAAATATTTTATACATTGCATGTAGCTATAATATCCCACCTATAACAGTCCACTTACATACAGTGTATAGACATGATTTCCACTGAGCAAAATGGAGTTACAGAGACCTTGGGTTTTTTTTACCTGGGAGGTTGATTTTCTTCAGATATAATTTTTTAAGAATTTTAATTAAGTTAAGAACAGACTGATGATATAAGATATATTTTTATTCATATCAAAGCTACAATTAAAATAATATTGAAATAAAATTACCAATGCTTATTTAATACTAGCTGCTTACCCGGCCTTGCTTGGGTTTTTTTTATTGGATTGGCAACTTCTTTCAACCTTCTTCCATCCCTCCTTCCTCCCTCCCTCCCTCCTTCCTTATCTCCCTCCCTTCTCCTCCACTGTGTTTGTTCCT
>JANHGC010004804.1:21517-45632 GCA_027560395.1 Boaedon fuliginosus | reverse complement strand
CTCCCTTTCTCCCTCCCTCCTTCCTCCCTCCTCTTAGCTTATTACCTGGCTTTGCTGTGGCTGATTTGCATACATTGCTCCTATGGGCTGGAGAGCTTCAGGCCTCAGTACATCTGAGCTTGGCAGTTAAAGGTGTGTGTGGGGGGGGTCCACTTTGGCCCCAAAATTTGGGGGGAAAGAAGCCAATAACCTTTTTGTGACCCAGACAGTGTTTATCGCCATAGGGTAAGGTATCCGTGTGCCAAATTTGGACTAGATTGATGGTGGCATAAAAGAGCCTATTGAGGACATACAAACAAACAAACAAACACACCCACTCACACTTCTCCTTTATATATATAGATTATTAAAAGATACTACTGGACTAAAGGTAACATCAATATATCATGATTATTTATTTCATTGTTAGAAAGATATTCTTTCATATGAAAAAGAAATACCTATCATAATTTGCAGAAATATTTATTATACTTTGCAGATGAGATCATTTCCAGGACAAAATGTATTGCTACATTAGTATCAGATCTACATTTTATTAACAAACATTTCTTTTTCATATGGATGGATGAACTTTTATTTATGAGGATGCTAACTTGAAGATAACGGAGCATTCCTAATATCATATTAGGTGACACAAATAAGTGATGTCAGACTAGAATCGATTTTAGAATGAGACATCAGACAACTAAGTCAGGAGAAAGACTGCAGAAACCAACTGAAAATTAATGGCTATGTGCTGAAACTTATACTTAAAATAATCTTCCACCTGAAGATAATTTTCTGAAAATTCTCCTCCAATTTCTCCAATGTTCTTTTAATGTGAAATAGAGTTATCTTTTTTCCAAAATCAATTTATTCCATCACTGTATGAACAATAACCTAAGATAATATACTCCTGAATCAAGGCTAGCAGGGTTTTTTTTCAAAAACATAACAGTTTTGCTGCTTCTTGCTTTTGTATCTCAAGTTCTGAGAAGAAAAATCACAGAGTTCTGATGTAATTAATTTTTTAAATTACAACTTTTAAAGCCCTACATGGCTTAAGAGCGGGGTACCTGTGAGACCGCCTTCTGCTACCTTATGCCTCCCAGCTCCCAGTTAGGTCCCACAGAGTTGGCCTGCAATGGGTCCCGTCAGCCAAACAATGTCAGCTGGCGGGCCCCCATGCTAAAGCCTTCTCTGTAGCAGCGCCGACCCTCTGGAATCAGCTCCCGGCAGAGATCAGGACCATCCCCACCTTGTTGGCCTTCCTTCAGTAAAGCCGCAAAGACTGGGCTCTGGCTGAAGGCCTGGAATTGAGATGTCCACCCTGGATGTGTGATTGTTGTCTAAGATGTTTTTTACTGTGAATATTGTACTTTAAATTGTTATTAGCTGCCTCGAGTTCCCCTTGATCGGGGAAGTGAGGTGGGGTTTAAATCAAATAAATAAATAAATAAACAAAGAAACAAACAAACAAATAATATCACTTAATACACCTGTAATCATGAGCATGGTATAATGTCTGGGAGAGGACTATAAGATTGATTGATTGGTTGATTGATTGATTTAGCAATAGCACTTAGACTTATATATTGCTTCGTAGTGCTTTATAGCACTCTGAGCAGTTTACAATATTAGCATATTTTCCCCAACAATCTGGGTACTCATTTTACCAAGCTCAGAAGGATGGAAGGCTGATCAGAACTTCAGCTGATCAGAATCAAACTCCTGCAGTGGGCAGAGTTAGCCTGCAATATTGTATTCTAACTGCTGCACCACCATGGCTCCTTTTAAGAAAGATGTGGTTCCTTCCTTAAAAAATGAATGCTTCTTTTAATCAACTGCCTTTTAAAAACAATATAGGACCAACCATCCTTGTATTCCACTGACAGTACAGCTTCAGCCATCAACTGTGGCCACCAAGAATCTTACTAGGAAATCTCTAGAATTCTGGACCATTGTTACACTTTCAGCAAGTAAAGGAAATACATTTGTTGTGGTTCAGGGGTTGAAACCTTGTCTAAGTGTCTTAAATGTTATGAACCAAATGCATACATGCCTAGCCTTGTCATGGCAATTATCCCTTCTAAGGTAGATAAATCAATTTAAAGAAGTCTATAAGAGAATATATCACCTGTGCAAATAAAAATAGATGTGCACAGAGAATACAAATGTTCATATGCTATTTGTATGCGGATTTATTTGTAGCTGTATTGTCTTTCACCTGCCCTTGTGGTTTATATTTTCCATCAACAGCTGAGAGGTGATACAAATTGCAAAGGGAGAAAAAAATGTAATAAATAAATAAATGTCCTGAAATCCTGAGAATCCAATTTATTCCACAACAAATTTGTTCCTCAATTAACAGCAAAGCCAGAGATTTTGGCTGTAGGAAGGAACAAGAATAACTCTCCAGGAGAATATCTATAAAATAGATATTATATAAATGTATATATTAATAAATTTAAAGGTATTTGTGTGTGTTTCCTTTATGGATTAAAGAAAATCTCTCCTACCCTATGCAGGTCAAAAAATGCCTCATCTCTGAGACAAACCAGTTAGTTAAATTATCTGGGCAATCTCATGATGTAGCATGCTTGGAATACTAGTACATAACTGTATCATAGGACATAATTTATTTGAATGTTCTATGAGAAAATTCACTGATTCTTTTTCGTCAGATCATACTGTTAATAATGCCTTGCCTCGTTGTGACATTAGCCCTTCAAGATAGATTAGATCAGGAAACACACCAGAAGAATTGGATTTCTCTCTCTGACTCTTACATCAAGAAGAGTCAAAGCAAGCCGATCTTAAGTTTCTTCCTCATCCTCTCCTGTCTTTCTGGATTAAGCTGATGTTTTGCAATGGCTTTCAGGCTAATTCGGTACGCCTCTATGGATTTATTTCTCTTTCTCTCTCTGATATTACTACAACTAATATACTGAACTAACTAATAGAGGATGGATCTAAAGCATTAACTGAGATTATTTTTATATTTTATAGAGAAAAGATATGTTAAATGTAAAGTATAACTTTAGACTGAACTAATTAGTATTAATTATTTCATTTCATTTTCCATACAGTCATACCTTGGTACTTAACTGCTTCAAAACTCATTGAATTTGGTATTCAATGCGTTTTGAGGTAGAAATGTTGTTCTGGCATTCAGCTTTCTCCCAGTAGTCAACACGCAAGGAAAAACCTGCTGACATCAGCTGCCTCATGACTCACTATTTCTTCCAGTCAAAATAGCGGGTAAAAGAATTCCTGACGCCCAAACCAAATCAAAAGTGCTATTTAAAGAACAAACACAAGAAGTACATCTGTTCAATTAAGTGCCATCCAGTTGGGCCAGATGTATTTCAGAACATAATTTTCTCCCATATGGAGAGAACAACTCCACATCTTGCTATTTACACTAATGACAAATATGTTCCTTGTTTTCATATTGATAAACTGGAAATATGAGTTTGATATCTACAAAAAACATACTAGAAAAAAATAGCAATTCAGTGAAAGTAAAATTAATTAATCTAGTCTAAACTCAATTAACCATGATGCTGAGAATAAAACAGTATATAGCACTTGTAACACTGGTCTGATTTTCTCCTCTATTGGTAGCTCTACTTTGCAAATGTCTAGGTGTAATGCCTTATTTCAAAATCAATGCATTTTAAAAATACTGATATTTTTCTTCTTCCTGGTTTATTGTGATTCTTATAGTTATATTCCATTTTCCTCTAACAGACTAAAGTGACATATAGAGCTCTTTTTCTCCAGTGTTATCCCTACAACTTTGAGTGAGAAATGTGGTGACTCCAAAGGCATTCAAAGATCTTCTGTTGCTGAACTAGATGTGAAATTCTTCTTGTTCTCTGAGTTTGTTTCTCTTTCTGCAGACATTTCATGACCAGGCTAGGTCACATAATAAGTGCCAAATATGGAATTATATTCAGGGAGTACCTTACCCCCCATGTTTTCCACAGCAAAGGAGAATAAGGCGATGGTTCAATCACTTTACAAATAGGACCAAGGCCAGATCAAACTGGACCAGAGAGGAAAAGCAGAAGACAATTGATTGTTTGGAGGATCTATATCTAACTGTTTACTTTATTAATCAGCATTTTAGAAACCTAATTATTCAAAGAGGCTAAGCTATTACAGTGTCAGTAGATAAGCAGGAATCTTTCACCATCTCCTTAGAAAATAGGACCAGGCTATCTAAAGCCTATATCTTTTGAAAAAAAATCAATAAAAATCCTTCCTGTTTATAAATGGAGATGGATGAGAAACTTTTTGAATCCTTCTCTCTGGAAAAGGAGCTGATGCTATCATAACTGTGCACAGTAGAAAAATAATTAGAACTTTGACCTCTGGGAAGGATGTTCAACCAAACCCTGAAATATGAAGTCTCTCTTTCTGAAGAATAAGTGGGACTTACTTCCATGTAACTATTAACATAATTAGACAGTAAAAATCGCAATGCTGTGCATGTTGATTAAGAGTCTAGGGCATAGAAGACTTCTCAACATGCTGCTTATTACCATAAGTATAAAATCTTATATGTGGAATAAAATATAAACAATTGTCCGCATGCCTCATTGATTAAACAATAAAAAAATAGCTCACTTGATTGTTACAAACATCATATAAACCTTGAAGCACAATCATGACAAGGTGTTATGGTTTACTAAAATCAAGGACAAGGCCAAACATTCTCAGAAAAGTTTTGCTAGTTCTTTGTCCAATTACTGTATTTTTTTGGAGTAAAAGACGCTCCAAAGTACAAGACACACCCAGCTTTTGGGGAGGAAAACAAGGGTGGGGGGGAATCTGCATCAGCCTCCCAGCAATTTGTCTTCTGTCCTAAATCAGGCTGAAACTAAAACTGAAACAGGCTTCAGAACAGGAGACAAAGGGGAAAAAAATCTGTGAGGCAGAGGCAGAGTCCCCACCCTTGTTTTCCTTGCCAATAGCTCACAACAGCTGATTGGGGCTGCTCCTGTGAACCAGTCTGTGCTGAAACTGAAACTGGATTCAGCACAGGAGATACAGTTTCAATTTCAGCACAGACTGGTTCAGCACAAGCAGCTGATATCCCCACTCAGCTGTTGTGCGGAGGCAGCAATCCCTGCCCTTGCTGAAAATGGGAGGAACAGGCACAGAGGCTGCAATGTGCTCTACAGCCTGGAACAGGTGCGTCAAGACACACCCTAATTTTCAGCCTCTTTTAGGGGGGGAAGTGCGTCTTATACTCTGAAAAATATGGTAAATCCTGCACACACCAGAGGTGGGGATGGAATAGAATTGCTCCAAAATATCCAATCTCTAGCAATGCTACTTAGGCTGGCACAGTTTCATTTTTCAAATGCAAGATACAAAACTGAACAGAATTAGATGTAGCACTGGAAGAAGTGTCTCTGCCTTGTATCAATAGGGCTGGAAAGATTTGCCTTGTTTCAACTGTGCTGCTGATATGCATACTATTAAGCATATAGTGCAAGACTTTTGTCCTCTGGTTTCTTAGAAGATCTGCATGAAGCAATACCAGAGGCTATCGCCTGGAAAACTGAACTGGACATCTATTTATGAGGCCACTGCCGTATCCCTGTAGAAGTTTTGTATATAACAACATGGATTGTGTATATGCCTAGTTCTCTTTGTCATGTTTTCATCCTATGCTAAATAAATAAATAATACTGCAAGATTACAGGAAATTTCAAGAACTGCCCTATTCCTACTACTGAATAATAGCTAGACACTTAAGTCACCACTGATTTTTTTTTTAAAAAAAAATACAAATAAGCATTGACAATTATGTATCACTCCAGAGTGCTTTACACCACTCTCTGAATGGATGATAATGTCAGAATATTGCACCCAATAGTCTGGGTCCTTATTTTATCAACCTAGGAATGATGGAAGGCTGAGTCAACTTTAAGACTCATCAGGATTGAACAATATTGATCTTTAACAACTATGTCACCAGGATTTATGCATCATACATGATTTTTCTATTTTATTATTAAATTTATATTCCACTCATCTTGCAGTTAGAAATTATCTAATCCTTTTTAAGAGTGTACTAGTAGAATTCATTTCTACCCCTGGGATTTCATTGTAGCTATGAATTCCCATTGCTTTTATATGGATTTTTATTTCTGACAATGATCCATGATCTTACACAGTGTTATTCTCATTCATACAATTACCATGAAAAACTTTTTTATATTTAAGTTTTCATGACTTCACTTCTTACTGTCTTTATGTAATTGCTCTTTTTATAGTGTACAGTCTGAGTCCAGTGGTAGGGTAGACTAGTCCATTTCTAGAACAAGATGATAACTCAGAAAATCACAAGGTTTGCTGTTCAAAAATTATATATCACAGTATCCGCCAGTTATGAACTAGCAGCTGTGAACTATAGAGCTTTAGTGTTAACCACAAATTCTGGATGCCCCAGATAATCTCTCAGGATACTAGGAAAAGTCTGACCTCTTATTCATTAAGCCCTCATCTGAAATCATATCTACACTAAGGGAGAGGCGGACATAACCCACACAATTTTTGTGAAATACAATCTTCCATCTCGGCTCACATCTGACTTTCCAACTCCTTTCTTTTCTTATACATAATCTACAGATTTATTTGAAAGACTTAAAGTACCTCATTAGAAAACAAAGCAGGTGCAAAGTATAATACATACAAGATTTCATGGACTGAGTAAGAAATGATTCCATTCTGATATGAACACTAATTAAAGGGTAACGGTTCTTGTGAGTTCATGGTTATATCCATGCAATTTTCATGTCTAAGGCAAATGTTATATTTCTGCTGGCTTCAGGGTGATTTTTTGAACTGCTCTATGGTGGTCAATAGGCTATGGTTGATCAACCTAGCAATTATACTTCATCTGATTGTTACTGGCTAGCAACCAAGTTCATCTCCGAGCTATAGCTGAATGTTATAGACTGAAAACTGATGAAGCCATGAAAGCTATAGTATTTAGGTTGTGTGTGTTCCAGTCAAAAGGAGAGAAATGATGTATCCAGCAGTGGTTGGTTTGCCATTGAGATGGCCATTGGAAGATTGCCTTTGGTTGGTACCCAAGTCTAGGAGTTTAGTAGATATATTCCTATAAATTAAGAAAACTATATAAAGGCAAATTAAAGTAGAATTTTCACATTGTTTTCGTAATTGTTATTGTCTTTATTAGCCAAGAACTAGCTTTCACAAGGAAGACTCAGTATTTTCTGTCTCATGAGATTCCTGTCAGCTTTACAAAGTAGTCCAGACAAGAAGCAGGAGTACTAACCCTATTGTTATTGTAAGGTTACATTAACAGTATCTTGTGCATTTGAAAGCAGATCTATTCTCCCTCGCCTATACAGTCCAAGATATTAGGGAGGGTCCCTGCTGGGATATCCCCATTCTTTCTGTGGAGTCGGTGGCACAATTGCTTACTTGCAGTTGTTCCTCCTCTCTTCTAAGGGCATTTCCATACTAGCATGCTATTATACTGCACAATACCAACCAGCATAATGATGTGCACTTTTCAAATTGAGAGAAAAGTTTATTACACTAGAATATATATATATATATACATATATTTAAATTCTCTATTTGTTGTAGCAGTGGTATGGACTTACTGAGCTAGATTCACAATGAGGCATGGCAGGCAAACTCAAAAAAAGAGGACACACAGTGCCAGAGGTGGGCTGCTGGGGATTTGCAGGGGTTCAAGAGAACCTGTTGCTAAGAGTCTGCCCAGTTTGGAGAACCCCCAAATCTCACTCATAGCTGGCCCCACCCACCACACACACTCCTCACACTACACCACACCCCTCACAGGAGTCTCCACACTGCCCGTTTTGGATTCCAGGTAAGTGCAGGGCCCGTGTGGAGGCTCAGGGAGGGTGAAAAACAGGCCTCCGGGAAGTTCCAGAAGTGTGGAAACAAGCCCATTTCTAGAGGGGCCTCCTGAGTGCCACTGGAGCCTGGGGGAGGCCATTTTCACCCTCCCAGAGGCTCCAGGAAAGCCTCCAGAGCCCGGGGAGGTCAACACCCCACTGTGGTGACAGAGACTGACTAGGCCATGCCCACCATGACCACTCCCACCCAGCAACCAGGCAGAAAACGTTGCTAAATTTTTTGACTAGCTAAACAATGGACAGAACTATCAGTTTTAAAAAAACAAACACCCTTCCTATAATATGTAGTGTAGCATATCAAATATTGAAATATATACAAAAGGTAAAGCTCCTAATTGGAGTATATTGGCATGGTATGTTAAAATGATGGGTATGATCTTGCTTACTGCAAAATAAGAAAAAGACAGAACAAATCCCCCTTTTTTCAATAGGAGCATAATGCTATTAAGAAAATAGGTTCACAGGAAGCAACAGTAAGCTAGCTTGCTGTAATACTAATTTCCTTCTGTGATTACATTAACTATGACAGCAGCAGTTGGAGCCACAAATAGGTGATGCATCTGCAAAGCAAATTAGGGAGCAGAGTGCAGAAGAACAGTTCATTAGGCTCCCAAATACATCATTTTTACTATCCACAAAACAGAGAAACAGGCATTGGGGCAAAAAGTCTGGAATATGATTTCTTCAAGCGAGCTTCTGCAAATCTTTTAATACAACACTGGTAACTATTCTCTTCAATTCTCAAATAAGTAAAAAGATACAGAAAAGGCAATAAGACCTGACCAATTTCCAGGTTTGGAGACAGGACTTTGTGGATTGACTATTTTTACTAAATATATGGCTAAGCAATTTTATTTATTTAATGGTAAAGGTTCCCCTCACACATATGTGCTAGTCGTTCCCAACTCTAGGGGGCAGTGCTCATCTCCATTTCAAAGCCGAAGAGCCAGCGGTGTCTGAAGACGACTACATGGTCATATGGCCGGCATGACTAAATGGCGAAGGTGCATGGAACGCTGTTATCTTCCCACCAAAGGTGGTCCTTTTTTTTCTACTTGCATTTTTATATGCTTTCGAACTGCTAGGTTGGCAGAAGCTGGTACAAGTAACGGGAGCTCATTCTGTTACACGGCACTAGGGATTCAAACCGCCAAACTGCCAACCTTTCTGATCAACAAGCTCAGCATCTTAGCCACTGAGTCACCATGTCCCTTTTTTATTTATTTACAGATGTATAAATGCCCTGTCTTTTCTTGCACAACAAACTCTTCAAAAGTTCTACAGATTTCTTGCCTGGCTTGCCCTGTTGCAATTAAATTCTTAGGGATTTTGTTGAGGAAATTCCTTCCACTGGGTCTCTTCTGATTGTGAAAAATGGGCAGTTTCTGAAAAATGTAAAAATGTTTCACAGAAGATTACACCCCCAGTAAAACCACTTCTGCTACCTTGCAGAAGAGATTGCTTTCACAGAGTGAAATGACTGAAACATTAATAAATAAACATTTAGGAGTAGAACAACATAGAGATAAAAGATTCTGAAAGGCAAGGGCTTAGCTGTACTGTATGTGATAATTTAAGTCAGTTCTCTGAGGGTGGACAAAAAAGGGAATTTTTTGCTTTTTGTCTCTGCTCCCTAGAATGAAAAGCACAGCATCTGGAATTGCAAATTTACCAATTAGGTTGCATGTTCACATGTTCCTATTTGTCAAATCCTAATCAGGAAGTGGAGATGATACTTTGCTGTGTTGATTCTGACTTTATAACTTTGCTTTCTCAATGTCTACATTCACTTTAATGAATGGATTCTTTAAAATGCTGACATTTTGCCTAAGGTTCAAGCCTTCAGAAAAGTTAAGCTGGTTTAATTAATACAAGAGAGATGACATCTGAAGCCCCTCTCCCAAAGGATCCTTGAAGCAGGCATAGCCCTGCTATGAAATGATGACACACTACCAAATTTCAAGTACCTTTTTTGACATCCCAGATTTGCTGCATAATGAAGCTGCGTTCTGTATAATGAATGAAAGCAGAACTTTTTTCCCCCTTTTGGCCTGAAAACTGCACAAAAAGTTCCAACCAATCAGAAACAAGGAAGACAAAAAAGAAAGGAAAAGAAAAAGAAAAAACCCGCGTAGATCTAATGTTGTACCCATTGACACTGAATTAAAGTTAGATCAAATTAAATTCTCCCAATATGAGATAAAATTATTTAATAGGTTTCTTACATGTTCTAAGGGTTTTTGAAAGCCCCAATTAGAATGGACATGCAAGCATTTTTCACAAAATGTCTTAGAACAAAATTCACTGCCTTGTATTCCATTTGGAATATGTATTATTATTCACTACATTTCAAAACTCCAGGATGGGAAGATTCGGAAGCAATTTCATTTTTCTGTTTTCTCTTTCATTGCCTCATCTATTAATCAGTACAAATGCAGAAGAAATGTTGTACAACAAATGTTTCAAATAATTATTATTCTTCCCTTCAGCATAGACTCAAAGAACGTATTAATTTTAATTAATTTCTAGGGATTGTAATGATTGCAAAATACACCCAAGAGAGTCCTATTGGGAAATAAGATGTAACAAAGTAACAGGTTATAATAAAGAGTTGGCAAAATGTGTAGAGGGATTTATGCAGAACGACCATATTTTGCACAGACCAAAATCATGGTGGAATGCTGTAAATTTTCTTCTGGAATATAGTAACTTAATGTAATTTTATTCCTCATCTTTTTTGCAACTTTATATGTTTAGTTTCATGTATTGCAACTGACAAAGAGGGTGGGTAAATTTTTTTTTGCAGTGGGATTAAAATGGAGGTATGGTTCTGCCCTAGCCATGAAAATGTTTTCTTTTATGGCAGAGTTCTCCAATCTTTCAATCTTTGTGGACTTGTGTGTGCATGTGTGGGGGAGATGATTCTGTGTGAGTTGCAGGGAAACATGCATGCACACACAACTCCATTTGCATGAGTGGTGGGCATGTGCTCTCCTGCCAGTCACATGAGTGGGGATGTGCAGCATATGCTCACCTGGTACTTCTACAACCTGGTTCAAATGGCTCAAGGTCTGGAAGTGGGTTGCAACCCAGGGGTTAGGGACCTCTGTTTTACAGTAAGAATTGCCAGAGTTCTTTTCCTAGATCTAAGAAACCAATGAACTGGGTTTTTTCTAGAATATCCATGATGAATGAAGATAGATGACAAATGAAAACTCTGGTTTTGTATAAATTTCCAGAAGTTTTGCTATGTGAAGCACAAGCGACACACGCTGATATAAAATCAAGCAGCTCTTTTGTGCAGAGGTATCCATAGATGGTGTGTGTGTGGGGGGGATGATTAAAGCAGCATTGCAGTGTCATGGTCCAGGCTCTGCCACTTCTGAACACATATTTTGACCATGGGGATATGAAAAAGGCAGTGCTTGCATTATTAGGTGTGTTCCTATTTTCATCCTGTAGGTGGTGACATGATGGATACCTCTGCTTACATGCTACCCTAATGCAATGAAGTTTTCAGTTTTGGAGAGCAGAGGCAATAAATTCAGCAAATAAATTGGGCATCAATCAAACAGTGATGGATGAGGATACTCCCATGGCAGTGTCAACACAATTCAGTGAATCAGGTTGGTGGGGAGTAGATGAGAAGTGAAGTTGGAGATCCAAATTCCTTAAGTACAGATGCCCAATGTGAGATCTTGGTTATGTACATTTCTGATAATATAATGTATATTACATTTAACAAGGCACTAAAAGTAGTGGGGAGAAAAGTACACAGTATTGATTGTTGAAAATAATGTTCTGAAAAATTGGTGCAAACCTCTACTCAGCATAGTTGTCTAGTACCAGCTATTAAATGGATGAAAGACTGGGTATAATACAATTACCTACATGGTCACATATGGGATCTGTTATCTAATTAACATAAATGATAACAAATGACCAATTCTACTTCTTAAGCACTTTTATATCTTCTTGCTTTGTGTCATTTCCTTTCAATTCCTATGCTCTCCACATTTGCCATATGCACTGAATGCCTCAGTTATAAGCATTTCTGTCACAAAATTGATTGGGTAAATAGGTTATTTGCTTTTGGTGCTTACTAAAATAGAATGATTTGAAATATCCAAGTGTTTTAGAAGAGAGAATGAGGTTTAAGATGCTTATTCAAATACTTTTTTAATTAATGCTAAGTTTCAGCTGTTATAGTTGCTTAATCATTTATTGATTTGTTTTGTTCTTTGTCCTAGGAAAAAAAATATTTCTGTCTGAAGATGTTTTTTTTTAAGATAAAATTACTTATAGGTCTGTGCAAAGTTCAACAGATTGCTTCCATTCAGCAAACTCCCAACTGAAGTTCTCCACTGAAACCAATTGATAAATCAAACCAGGAATGTTCGTGAAAGAAGTTACAGCATAGCGTTTCTAAGTACTTCACAGGTCTGATAGCTTTTCTATTGCTTTTGGAGTCCAGGCAATATCAGCATTGCAACTTCCACATACAGGGAAGGCAGAGTTGCATGATGCAATGGGCTCAGACATAAGAGTAATGCCTCATTAAACTGTCTGTCTACTGGAATTCCTTCATGGTGGGAGGTTTGACATTATTTATGTCTTCATTCATTTTTTTTCTTCTTAATTGAATATCAACCTTCATTTTGCTTGCTCTTTTGTTAATGAAATGTTTCACTTCTATGCTAGTTCTTCCAGTACAACCCTGGGTAACTGGTTCTTAACAATCTTCAAGGGTGATCTTTTAAATTATACAAGTATTTTAAAGCTAACATTTATAATGTTGGCGTAGCTTGTTACTCTTTTAAAAAGGAACGTGGGGTGGCTAGAGTTAAGAATGCAATTTTCTCCATGCTATCCTTTTTTTCTGTGCTTGCTGTCTTTGTGACCCTAGTTTCTCTACTTTCTGCTGTACCGATAACTAACCTAGCCAGTACAGAGTACTATTGGCAAACTACAACTCTATCAGACCCAAATTCTATCCTGTTTCTTTCTAGAAATGTCCCATCTTATCACCATCCCATAATAGCAAGAGAGTGCTCATTATTTTGAGTCATGCCCCAGAGAGGACATGTTTTGCCATAAGCATCTCATTAAAGTGGGAAATGGAAGTTCCTTATTAGCCAGCTGTGTAAATTTTCCTATTGTCTCAGGGAACCCAGTTGAACCATGGAAGGGTTAATGTGCTCTAAAAAATCTACTATCCCTTTATTTCCCACCTTATTCTGCAAAAAATCAACACAACTTTTAACATTTTAAAACTCTCACATCAAAGTCCCCTTTCGTAATCAAATCTTAAAGCAACTTGCATTGAATCAAGGTTGCTCTTGAACTGTAAACTTCAATCACATCTTGCTTTCTTTAAGTTTTAAATCTCCAATTCAAATCAAATCAGTGCTGATTTACTCAGATGTATTTTTTTTCAAATTACTTTTTACCTGAAATTAAGAGCATCAGGTGTTTGATACCCATCATGCTTTATCCTGTAACCCACACCGTTGTAAAAAAAAATGCAGATATTAACACAGATGGTTGCAAATTATCTTCTGATAATTTCATTTTATGTTGCTGAATTAGTATTTTCCTAAAAATAAACAAGTTTTTGTTTGAGTTCTGATAATTATCCACCCCAAACCTTCCTCTGAAATATTTGTTGATAAGGTGGTGTCACTTGTCACCAAAATTGTTTCAAGTTATTTTTTCTATCTGGAATTGCGGTACTTGACCCCTAACCACAGTTGGTACTAGGGCATGCTTTGAATTATGTAATAATTAAGTGAATAAGCAAATTCAGCTTTCCCCACTGACTGCTTGTTGGAAGCCAGTGGGAAAGGTAGCAAATGGCAATTATATGATGGGGTCATATGTGTCAAGATAGTTGTAAGTGGAAGAACTAGTTGTAAGTGTGCGGACTGCTCTCATAAGTGCAAGGACTGAACTTTTTTCAGCACTGTCAAAACTTTGAACAGTTACTAAATATATGGATGTAAGTTAAAGACTACCTTGCTTTGTATCTCTGATTTCTTCTCCTTTGAATTTCTCATTTCAGCCTCTGTAGGGTTTTCCACATTTCACCAGCATTCAAGATTCTTCAGCTCTGTGAGTTTCTAAACGTTCTCTTATCATTCCCATTACACCTTTTTTTAAGTGATTGACTTTCCTTTCTCTCTTTCCCTCCCCCCTCTGTTTTGGTTGTTCTAATTTTGTACTACTGGGGGAGTGTAATAAACAGGCAGCTTTCTCTTCTGTGGTGTGTTTGTGCTAAATGCATAAATAAGAATGTGAAGTAACGAAGTCTTGGGCTTCCAAGCGACATCTCTCTCTTTACAGATCCAAAGGAAAAATAAATGTTTCTGACATCTAGGCAAACTCCTAGCTGTGTCCTGATGTTTGAAAGTATTTTGTGTTATAAAAATAATCCATTTTGCCAAAGGAGGGTTTTTATCTGGGATTAAAATAAAATGGCTTATTGGGAAAAAAAAACCCACTGATCAGCTTTAAATGAACTGTCACTGTTGTAGTAAGCCTCAAAAATAGAGACAGAATTTCCAGACCACAATCTGTTTCTAAACTTACAATTTTCCTTCATCATGAGAAAAAAACAATAATAATTGGTCCTATCCAATTTGTCTAATCTGTATAAGGAAAGAAACAGAAGACAAGCTATCAATATTCCTTTTTTTTAATAAATACAGTCCTTCAAAGAGGTTAGTAAAGAAACAAGGAAGAAAAATGAGAGATGGTAATGAACCCCAATCAATTGAAAGTCAGAAGTAATTGTACATGCAAGAGTAAGCAGAAGTGTCTCCCTGAAGAAAGCAAGAAATCAGCTCAACAATACTTAGCATATATTCTGTAGATGGTTATTGGTTTCATCAGAGGAAATGCTGGATTTGGAGCCACAATCATTAACCCCAGATACTGGACAGAGCATAATGATACATTGGACTCCTTTAAATATAGGCTGAAAGTCTTGTTGTTACTGTTGTGGTTTGATTGCTCTTTTTGAATAAAAATATTCAGTCAGTATATCAGTTAAGCCATAATATAAGCAAAGAAAGAGCTAGAAATTAAGATGAAAGGCAAGTATTCACAAAGGAAAACAAAGGTCTACTTATGGAGCATGCCATTAGCCAATGCCATTGATCACCTATCAGCTCTATCATCTATCATACTGTACATCTATCTACAGTATATCTGTATCGTCTGTCTATCTGTCATCTCCAAAATATCTGGATTAACCACAGTATTCCCTTACCAAGTATTCACGGTGACCCACATTTAAATTGGAAATTAAATTTCCAAATCAGCCAAGACTGGTTATGCTATGGTTTGTCTGGAAATGCTAAACACATAGCAATGTGACTCATACCATAATAGGCATCTCTTCCTGTGATAACACCAAAATGATGAAATGTGTGCTCTGATCTCACAAAGCAAGCTCTGTCCATTAGTTCATGCTGACATCATGTGAAGATATGTAAGGGACAGGGTTTGTGTAACAAAATTGCAACATTTATTTCATCAGTTATCTTCCTTTCCCCAGTGCAGATGCTTATGATACAATCAAAAGAAAAAAAACATGATATATTTTGCCCAACTTTTCAGGATAATTAATAGCAAATGAATGTGAATGGGAGAAAAGTTTCATAACTTCCATTATTTTTCCACCTGTTCTCTAATTAATAAAGAATTAAATTAATAAGGCATGCACATGAAATATGGGTTGTAATTATAAGCTCTACTTTAATCTTTAATTTTTATTGTGGGACAACATTCAGGCAAAGGTTATTCAATATATGAATTAGACTAACTTGTTCCATTAATTTCAACAGGATTAGTCATGTCAGGAATATAGCTTCAGAATCACTCTGAATGAGATGGCCAGTTTCTAAATTTGATAAATAAATACATTAGTCTTAATGATAAGGGTATATGTTTACAAGAGAGTAAATAAATATATTACATTGTCATGCAGTAAAGTAATTTCATGAAAGTAATTAGTAAATTTCATTAATAGCTATTATTCCAGTACTGTTACATTATTTTATTAAAATCCTACAGGATTTATTTTAAATGCTTAAAATATCAAGTTGGTTGTTTTCATAGAAAAGTTTATTTATTACCTAACTACCAACCTAATAGATTTGTGCTTTACTTCTTGTTAAAGGATGAGATGGGTTATAGTTAAATACTTCAAGATAGTTTCTCTGATAAACTTAAAGCAAAGGAGAGAAAAATAGAACAGAAAAGTAACAGGGTTGGAATTCTGAAGTCATGAAAAGTGTAAGAAAGACTTAGAGTAGACAAACATGGTACTTGTTTTCATTTACTCCACAAAATGCACCCAAAATAGCAGAAATAGAAAAGATCAGTTGTAATAAAGCACATTGAGAAGTTACTGAATCTCTTTGGAGCCTAAGTTTGCATGAAAAAATGGGGTGGTCTTCCAGCCAAGTTTTTTTATTTAGCTCTTTGAAGAACCTCTAAGCTGACAGCACTGTCAGTAGCAAATATAAACCTGCTGATCACCTTGGAAATATGAAACGAACAGAAATCAACTATTCTAATCAGTATTGTGACCTCTTCCTTTTATCTGTGTTTTCCTCCTTACCCTTGGAACACCTTTATTATTGATACAGTGGTGAACACGACACTTCCCCTTTTCTCTCCATGATTCCGACTGCATATTTCATGAGCTTGAAATATGCACATGAGACTTCCACAAGCCGTTTGAATGACCTTCCACACAGGACTGACTTATCAAGCTACAGACTTTCTTGACATTTGTAGCAATGCATTTTCTGCGTGGGAGATACAATAAATAGGATCTATTCTGTTGCAGAGAACTCATCAAAGAGACAACGTTTTTTGCCTTTGGTCACTCTATTTCTCTGTTTTGGTAAAGAAATACTTCCAAAAAAAATGACCCACGGGATATGGGTTTTCTTGTGTTGTGTCTGTCTGTCTGTGTGTTTATTAAAAGAGTAAGGAAGAAAAAAAAAGAAAGAAAAAAGAAAAAATCAAAGACAAAGTTAAAAGTGCAGGAAAAAAGAGTAAATAAAAAATAAAAAGTATAAAAAATGTAGTGTGAATTTCAGTCCTTTCAACCCTATACTTTGCCATTGTTCAATCGGTTTATTATAACCAAAAGTTTTGACCTACTTTATCATCATACATTGTTTTCTATTTCACATTTGAATAAAAATGTATATATTGTAGCAATCACATACTCATTATTTGTATCTAATTCTGTTACAAATTCAGTTTTATAGTGTTCAAAACCATAAACTCTGCACTAAACTGAACAGTCTTTTACCACTGAGGATTAGATCTTTGCTCTCAAAGAACATTCTGATATGGTGTCAACATAATGGAGGATTTTTCCCAAGAGAGATCTGTTTAATTCCACCTCTTATCAACTTTCAGGATGCAGTGACATAATTATTACAGGGAACTTCTAATACATTTAAATTAATTGGATTGTCTTTCAATAATGGTGCATTGTGGTGACATTTTAGTTCTTTTATTTTATACATTTTATGAAGTGTGTTTAATGTTTTTAAATGGAAAAGTGGAGTGAAAAACAGCTACAAACAGATAAAGGAGGATGTTGTTAAAACTCATACACTCAGGGCTCATATAACACTGTCAGATTTCATCGGCTCAGCTAAGCATGGGATGCTGTAATAAAGTGCACTATTTTGCTTCAAGGTTGGAATAAGTACGTTGACAAGGAACATCAACAAAACACATTGTGATCTCTTCCCAAATCCCTTGAGGATATACTGAATATTTCTGAAAACTATTTATTCTGAATATGTTGAGATCCAAGAAAACAGTTTAACTCCAAGTCACAACTAATGACTGTCTATATAGAACTGACAGAACTTTGAGCAAAAACTTCTCTGGTGAGAGTATAGTTTTTAATATATTAATTTAGAAATAATCTTAATTATATAGAAAAATTAGCCCAGAAAAAGACAAAGTACTATGTTCAACTGAGATATTCTTATGTTTCATATTTTAACATATAGAAAAATATTCTAGTACTGGCCTTCACTGGGCTTTGACTCTTCAAGAAATCCAGATGTCAGGACCAATCACTACAAACAGAAACTGAAGTATAAGCTACATGCATAGCTATCTTCTATATATAAATTTCTCCATCTTTTCTGTTTCTGTTTCTGAATACTTATTTTGAACAAGTTTTCCAAAAGGAAAATATGTTTTTTAAGTGCAGCTTTGAAAAGCATATCCCTGTTTAGCATAATTATGTCTAAATTTCATTTTACAGTATGCTCTTTTTAAAGTGTTTTTAATATGTTTTTATTATTATTATTATTATTAAATTTGTATGCCACCCAATCCCAGTCAGGGTGGCTCACAAGAATAAATAACATGTAACATACATACATTTAAAATCCCCCTAAAATTACAAATTTGGTGGGTTAATCTAATCCGGCTCGCCAGAACAGCTAGGTATTGAATACTTTGTGGAAGGTTTGCAGGTCTGGGACACTCTGGAGCTCCGGTGGTAGATCATTCCAGAGGCTGGGGGCTGCTGCAGAAAAGGCTTTCCTCCATGGGATTGCCAGGTGACATTGCCCGGCCGATGGTATCCGGAGGAAGCCTACCCTATGCGACCTCACAGGGTGCTGGGAGGCAAATAGTGGCAGGAAGAGGTCTCTAAGGTAACCCAGTCCAATACCATGTAGGACTTTAAAGGTAATGACCAGCACCTTGAATTGGACCCGGGAGCCTACCGGGAGCCAGTGCAAGTCGCACAAGAATGGTATGACATGGGAGTATTGAGGAACCCCCATGACTACTTGCACAACCATGTTCTGGACCAGTTGAAGCTTCTGAATACTTTTCAAGGGTAGCTCCAAGTAGAGCGCATTGCAGTAATCTAACCGAGAAGTTAAATCCAATATAAAGTTAATTCATTACCAAGTTGGGTGATGATTTCTACCCTTGTTTACATGTTAGTTGGAATCAGGTCAGCTTGCACTTAAAATCTCAAATTCTTAGTCCTCTGGTTTTCCTTATCATTAATTTTCCATTGCTTTGTAAGCCTAGATATCTCAGTACTGTTGCAGAAGATAGATCTGGAACAATTTTTATTTGATTCAGAAGTCAATTTTTATGTTCTCTTATTTTCTCATTGTTTAGATTCAGCCTAGAATAGCACAATATGTATTATCTAATAAAAGATCATTGTCTACCATTTCATCTTATAAATGCTATTTAATGTTCCAAAAATTATGTAATAGTGTGTTTAGCAGATATTTATAAAAAGTGCTTTATCCATGTTTTCAACAGCTAAAATTTTATATCAACATTATTTTTTACTTTTAAAACTATTTTGTTTTTCAGAATAATGAAACCCAGTTACTGTTGTCACAGTTCATTCCACGAATCTGAAAATGTATGCTATGAATTGAAAAATCTAATGTCATAAATAGTTTGTTTAAGAATTTATCCCACTATTTCATGCTGTGATGTTATTTTTGCTACTAATATCTGCATCGCTACTTCTGCTTTCTTTGAAAACCTATTTTTTTTTAAAAAAACAGTTCAAAATAGAGATTACACAACCTCATGGTGACATAAAAATTGGATGATTAAAGGCACTCTACAGCCATAACCAATGCCAGATTCACCACCAAGGTCAAAAGGTTAAGATTTCATCAGAAGCCCCTATTACTACCTGAGATCATTCTGCCATCTTCTGGCTTGAATGTCACATCTTAGCCTGCACTTACAGAGTCACCAGTTTTTGAAGATGGTAAAACCAAAGTTTTTCACATAGAAAAGGAAAAAATTCTCAATTTCAGAAATATGTCTATATGTCAATACATTCCAGGAGGAATTGTACAGAAAATTCTTCAAGGTACTATCCAGAATTTGAACTTGATTTGATTTGGTTTTGTTTTATTAGAACCAGAAGTAGTTGTCATTTTTAAAATTTTAAGTTTCCTGCTTGTTTTTTGTCCTTATTGAAATATGACTTGCTTAGCAAAGAATAAAGATTAACCATACTTTGTTTGTTCCTGGAGTACACAGAGCAGCTTCACACCATTTAGCAAAGATGCCATCAAGTACTAGACATGAAGCATTCATGTGCAAATATATCAGAAGTATACTTTCCTTGGTATTTGATGCTCTTGGCAAAAAGTCGATTGATACAAAGGGACATATTTAACCCTATTAGTAAGGGATTGTTTCTTCAGGTGATAAATTCATGACACAATATTTTTATTTATTTATTTTATTTATTTGATTTGATTTATACCCCACCTCATTTCACATAACACCTCAAGGTATTATGTACCATTTACTGTACTATTTATAATCAGACTGTCAACCATGAAGCCATTTTTGGAGCGTCTCCAGGGCTGCCACAGTAAGGCAGGTTGGAGCTGTGGGAATGGGACTAGAGATAGCTGGGAATCTGTAGCCAAAATAAAATTATTTCTCCTGGGAGCCAAGGATATTCTCACCAGGTGCTGGGAAAGCATGGACAGAAACCAACTGGATTTGGGATTGTGACCTGGTTGGACAATGTGATGGATATGTGGACTAGAGGAAAGAACTTTGATTTTTTAATTTGGGGGGGAAACCTCAGTCGGGTTTTCACCAGATGTGCCAATATGACATACCTAATAAATCTGGATTTTAAGGAGCAGAATTGGCCTCGGAATTTTGGTTGCATTGGGTCTGTTACTTGGAACCCTGACACAGACAAAATATTTATGCTGATCAAATCCTGAAATGTCATCTGCCTTGGATCACAAATTGAGCCTCATCTTAAAGTGGCCAACAAAAATCCAATCCTAACTTTTATTACATTTTCAATATATATTCTCTGCCAAACATACTATCTGATATACAATTTATGTTTATATACAGAACACTCTCTTGTCAATGAACCTAGCTGCCAGCCTGAGACACATTTGAATGGGAGTGCATGATGTGCATGGTAAAATCCAGCCAAACAGACGCAGGTCAATGTGGCAGAGAAGCACCAAACACCTATTATCTTCCATTCAAAAGTTTGGATAATGAAATTTGGGAAATAAATAATTTTAAAAGTCATCATGTAAGCTTCTAGCATTTTTTTAATGTGCAAAAAGAAAAAGAAAAAGAAACTAAAGTGAAAGAGTGAATACATTATATGCAAAGCGTACACAGGCTTTTAATATTAATATTGGTTTTGTTTGTTAGATTCTGCGTAATCAATTTTACGTCACCTTTTTTCTAGTAATTTATTTATTTATTTATTTATTTATTTATTTTATTTTGATTTATACCCCGCCTCATTTCCCCGGTCAGAGGTAATGCTGTAACAAATGCCATAATATCTAAGAACGGTCAATTAGGAACTTATTATCCTGAATTAAAAGAAACAAAAAATGAAAATGCAAGAGATGGATGGATGGATGGATACTTTGCCATTAAAATTAATAATTTTAATATTTAAATTAAACATTAAATTATTTAAATTTTAAATTAAATTATTTAAAATTTAAATTACATTATCAATTTTTAAAAGCTTACTTTGTGTACCAGAAATAGGAAACCTAAACATCCAAGAAATTTAGATTAATATTATTTCACTGTACTTCAACCATCAGATTTTAAAATTTCTATCATGGTCCGGAATGTATTTCAGAATCACAAGTATATTGAAAATGCATAAAAGCCAGCTGCTGCTTGCTTGCCCTAGAGAAATTCAGAGATTGGAATTAGCTATGACAGATTTACTCTGGTTTAATTGATGGATTCTGATTGAAAAATGGAATAGTTCTGGATTTAATAAGTCCAGAGCTGGTTCTGTTCCATCTCTTAAACATCACACTAGGGCACATTTAGTTTGCTCCATCTGGCAGGAGCACCTTTAGTAGAAAATTTCTGCTGTTCAAGTTATTTTTGAGAGAGAAAGCTAGTCACTAGCCTGCTTGGCCACACTGCTGGAATTCAACATTTCAAAATAGCAGTGCTCAGAAGGGAAATATGAATTTTGAGGATCCCAAACTTGTGATGACTGGATCCAGCAGGATCCCTTGAGCATTGCAATAATGATTAGCAAGACAATCCTGTTTATATTTCTTCAGAAATATATTCAATATACTGTAGGTTAGTTAGGATGTGCTAAATGCTTTTTCAAATCAAGAGAAAAATAGTTGCAACTAGAATTATATAAAAAAAATCTGTTCTAAAATGTTTCCCAGAGTCACTTCCTGCATAAAATGTTGTATTTCCCAACAGATGCTTTCCAAATCTATTGGCATTATGCTGTAACGCACACAATTCCTAAGTAGCCTTGGCCATTGGGAATTCTGGTACACATTCCAAAACATTTGAATGATAGATGTTCTGGGAAGGCTGTCATAGAGCATGACAAATATGCACAGGGTTGTCTGTGTTATATCACACAGCGAAGCTGCATGCTTTTGGCTAGCGCCATCCAAGATGGCAGAGATTGCTGTGCGAAAAATGCTGCAGAATAAAAGGAATCCCCATGGGATAATTCAAAGCAAAATGCCTTGGGCTGATATTTTAGGTGACCCTTTATCCTTCTTAAGAAGCTTCTTTTATGTTTACCAAGCATGAAATGGAAAGGCACACAAGTAAAGGGAGGAAAAGAGCTTGGCCTTAACAAGGTAGAGAGAACACTGTACATACCCCATGGATCACGTAGCCAGGGTCACTATACAACACAAGAGGTGTGACGCGAATATGGTTGGCATAATGGAACCTTTTGGGGAATTCCTCCTTCTTATAAACATGAAGCTTGGGGTGGGCCTTTCTCAAGGCTTCATAAACTTGTTCTAATTTTCCAGGTTTTGGCAGAAGGAGGCCCTGTGGCCCATAATCAACCAGCTCAAACTGAATGTCCTGGAATGAGAAGTTTGCTACTCGGAGGAGGTGAATTTCATCCTTTTTGATGACCGTTTCCATGCCATGGTCAGAGGTGATGACTAAGTTAAGTACTGAGTTCATGCCATGCTCTGCGATGCGCTGTCTCAAATAGCCCACTGTCCGATCAACCTGTTGGACCATATCTTTCCTCTGCTGAGATTCTGGGCCATATTTGTGTCCGGTAGAGTCAGGTTCCCCAAAGTAAAGGCTCACAAAGTCAAGGTCATCTTCACGGAACCACTTCATGACTGTGTCCACATTCTGTCTCCACTCAGTTTCATTGTCATACTTGTGGAGGAGTTTCTCCACCTTCTTAACATTCACTTCTTCTCCTTGGTAGGTGGCATTCCCTCCTGGGAAAAACAGGGAGGCAGCTTTCAAACCCTAGAATGAGAAGATCGTAAACTTGTGAGTTGGCAAGACAATCCACAGGGCTACATGTTTATGTGCCCAAGGTTCAAATGCAGGCTGGAGTCTTAGCTGCACCTTGAACGTATTGCCAGAATGTGCTTACACCTCAAAAGTCAGCACAAGAACTGAAGGGAGCAGTGTTTGTCATGGCAGAGTTTTTCCCTCAAGGACTACATATACCCAGCATTTATAACTAACACTGCAGGATGCTAAAAAAATCCAAATTCAGTGACATTCAAAAGAAAACTGATTCTATACAAGCCCAATTGTTTAAAATATATTTATCTAAAGAAGGCTTGCAATCCTTCTTTGGATAAACATTTGTGTGTATGTTTTCTTTAGTGGACAAATATAAGTTGCTACATATTGAGATGAATGCAGGTCTTGACTTACAACCACAATTGAGCCTGGAATTTTGGTGATACAATAGGTTGTTACAGTCATTAAGTTGTGTTGTCATGTGACAGACTCGATTTTACAACTGGTTTTAGAACGGTTGTTAAGTGAGTGATGGTGGTTGTTAAGTGAATCATATGTCATATGTATGAAACTAGCTTATCCAATGGGTTTTTGTTTACCAAAAAGCAATGGCAAACATTGCAAAATGTAATCATATGACCCTGCAATTGGTTGTAAATGTGAGCTATTTTCAAGCACCCGAACTGTGTGACACTTGTAACTCCTCAGAAGGGTAATAAGTAACTCCTTTTGAGTCAATTGTACCTCTAATCATTAAGCAACTTGTCATAAGTTGAGGACTAACTGTATACAATATTTGTGTGTGTGTGTGTGTGTGTGTGTGTGTTTCAAAAGAGAAATAATGACTATGGCCCTTCCTAAAATTGCCC
>JANHGC010004804.1:0-10160 GCA_027560395.1 Boaedon fuliginosus | reverse complement strand
GAGGAAAGAAAGAAGGAAGGAAGATGGCAGTCCATTACAAAATTACCCGGGCAATGCCGGGTAAACAGCTAGTAATACTATGTTAAGAATGAATACAAAGACAATTGCCTCTGTGATAACCTGAAGTTATCCTTCTTTATGTATTATGTAATCCAAATACCTAACCTAGTTCAAAAAAAGAACCTATTCTTGATTGTTAATTTAAGGCTGATTCTTATATGCACTGAAGCATTTACAAATTATTTCAATGTTTAATTTATCCTTAAGAAGTCCTAATAACTTAACATGACAGAGGGATTAGCAACAGAGGGATTAGCAACTCAGATAACTTCTATAGTAGGTTTATAAAAAGGACCAACATCTTGAAAAACATTTTGAGGCTTTTAGAATAAGCTAAGGCTTTATAGCTAGCATATTGTTAATCCATTCTTACTCTGCCATCTTGCTTATTGTGCTTTGTTAAGTGACATCTTGTTATCTCTTTGATTTATGTCAAGGAAAATAATCAAATTTAAGCAATTAAGCAAATGACATAAAGTATGATAAATGATGAGAGGTGGTTCTAAATTAAGAGTAATCAAGTTTAGATTAAAGTATTTTATTCAAGTTTGAAAATGGTAATCCTTAGGCAATTGTGACTTGGCCTCAATATCACTATGGCATCTCTTGTGAGGAAGGGCCAAACATAAATTAAGAAGGACTCCTTTAAAAAAACAGGAAGACAGCAATTCCAGCTATAGGAATCACAGTACAAACTTTTCAGAGATCATATTCAAATAAATCTGTCAGCCATCCAAAGATCTCTCATACCATACCTTGTTAGCTCTTCCTTCCAGTTCCAATTGGTAAGAGAACATGAAGCTGAACTCCTTTTAAAACTGAGCTTGACTCTTATTGAATATATGAAAAATCTCTGTAATTTTCTTGGCAGCGTAATAGAAATGATGTAAACTCTGAAGTGAACCTGCCTGAAGCCATCTTTTTCTCCCTCATAGTTGCCATGAAATCTGAAAGGGGAATGAAGGGGAAATAGACTGGTTAACAGTCAAAACAAAATGTTTTCTTGTGGGAACCAAGGTAATCCTAACAGGTGGCAGTTGAAGGAAGAGAGGAGTGACCAAGCAGCCTGCTAACTACTTACATTGAACAATGTGACTAGTGACATCCAGGGAGGGAGTGTTCTTTAAATTAGAATGTTCTTTAAATTAGGCTAAAACTGTGGTAACTTTTAGAGTTAGTTTTCACTGGCTGTGCCAATATGATGTATCCAATAAACATGTTCTTTGAGGAATCTACCTGTCTCGGAATTCTGCTTTGGGTGGATGTGTTAATCGGAACACTAACAAATGATATGTCATTGCCTTTCTAAGGATTCCATTTTCCTTTCACTATCTAGTCTAGCTCACAACCCAGGTATGGCTTGAAGGGTAATTCAAGACCTTACAGGTTCTAGCAGTTAAATTTGGAGCCCAAACAAGGGTGATCCGATTTCACCTGCCGAGAGAGCATCATGCACAAGGTAGATCAGATGCTGAAGCAACCACTCATTTACTTCATTTGTTTACTCAATTTGTACCTTCCTTTGGTGCCCAAGGAGCTAACAATAAAGAAACCGAAATCGAAAAAAATACACAATAGGTTGCAATACAAAATCATGCATATAGGAAACTTAAAGAGAACAGATTACACTCTGAATCAGAGTAGCCTTTATTTTGGTCCCTGACCAATGCAACATACAGTTTTACAACTAAAATGATAAATTCCAAGTATACAGAACTAATTTGTATTAAATGAGAATAAATAAGTGTTACTAAGACTGTGAACCATATACATATAGTGTATATGTTATACATATAGTGTATAATACAGATTGAGAAGAAAGTAATATTCAGATTTTCTCTCTTCTGAAAAGTTTTAATGAAATAGAAACACACTGACAAATGACAGTTTTCAGTGGGAGGGGCACATTTCATATTCCAGTGGTGGAATCATTATTTTACTTTATTTGGTCATAGAAACTAGATATAATTTGACTAAAACTAAGTTTTATAAATGACTTTAATGTAAACTATTCAGATCATCATAGTTGCAATATATTTCTTTTCATACACAAGAACGGGTATCTGATCTATTGATCTATTATGTGTATCATTAAATTTAAGATCACTGAAAATCAGAATCACCTCATTCTAATTTATATTAATACCAAGTTTCTTGCCTGTCATAATTAAAATAAATATGTTATAAAAACAGGCACCACAATTTTTTTTACCCAAAACTTAATTAGATGAAGTTATGAGACAGTAAAATCCTAAAACTATCTCTTGTATTCCAGATTGAAGTAAAATAATTTGATCATTCAAAAACTGGGCATTATTAATATGGTAAAATGTTTCTTTTTAATTTGTGTAATTTAGATTATCTATTCAGGCAAAATTCAAATCGGCATCCCTATAGAATGCACTCAGGGTCAAGTAACAATGATGATGGAAATGAAGAGCTTCTAAAAAACACCTATTCAACATTACAAGTGAAAAACAGCTAAGCAATTTCCTACTCGAATGAGAGAATTTCAGAATATTAATTAGTTTTAGCTGATAAGAAAGGAAGGAACAGGTAGATATTTTTATTGCATTTCTGGTGTTCTCTTCTAAGCAGTGTTTGCAAAACAAAAAACAAAAAACCTACCAAATGTGAATTAAGAGCTTATATTCTGTGGTGCTTTTCAAGGGGATAAAAGTTCTCCCCCCTCTTTTTTTCTTTCTTTCTTTGCTCTAGACACAGTTGGAATGCAACATATTGATATAAAGTTGTGTTTTTAATCTTGGGAATCCTTTTGTTCCAGATTCAAAGCATCCCTGAGAATCTGTTCTGGCATGGAATTGCTATGAATAATAAGCAGCCAAAGGAAAATAATTAATGGTTTTAAAGAGAATGAGAGGAAGCTGAATTGTAGGGAAGGCAGATGCATGGACTATTTATTAATGAGGTGTACACAAGACAGCCTGTAGAAAAGAGTGAGAAAAAGGATTAAAGTGTAAAAATGAGACGCCATATAAGGAATAGAAAACAGCACCAGACTAAAGGATAAGCTGTAATACAAAAATAAACAAAGCAAGACGAATGAACAATCCATGCAGCAAATAAAATAGGTAGGGAGAGATTATACAGAATGTTAAGGATCCCTGAACATTTTCCTAATTGGGGGAAAAAACCAGAAGGATTAAAAAGTGATCAATGGGGAGGTTTTGTGTTTAAATGATAAAACTCTATCCAGAGTCAGTCATTAATCATTTTAATCATTTTAATTATTAAAGTCTTGATAATGTTAATTAATTTTCTTTTCTTTTCAAGAAGATAAAAGTCCTCTTTGGAAAACCTTTTCTTTGGTCCAGTCACAATACTTTGAAATTGTAGAAAATAAACCTCAGCAAACTGACCAGAAGACGAAGCAAATTCATAACATTTTAAGTCCGGAGTAAAAATTCAATTTGTGAGACAATTTTCAGTGAAAGAGAAGGATCAGAATAATTACTACACATTTGTTGAGGCAAAAGAAGTGGCGAGACCAAAGGGAAGCTTTCAAAGTAACATGTTCAAAATAACTCTTGCTTGTTTGTTATGTAGGTTCCAGGTCTATTGTTATTTATAAAGTACCAGTGTTAGCATCTGAAGCATGTGTTAAAAGCTAGCTCTCTGTGGAAAGTGTATTTAAAAGCCAATCTATACATAGATTCAATGGGTGATTGGCTTGATTAATTATGACTCAGCTGTTTCAACCCAAAAGTTCTACAGAAAAGTATGGATGTGGCTGCTTCTAAGGGTGCTTGACTTTGCGTGACTTCACAGCCTTGATCTGACACTTCCACTTGCCCCAAAATTATCCATGATAACTTCATGAATATGTCTTATTCATCCTTATTATATCCTTTTTATTAATTTATAATATAAAATACAAAAGCAAATAGTAGGGAAAATAGGGGAGGGAAAAGGGAAGTGAAAAAGAAAGGAAAGGCATAGGCTTCCGACTCCCTTTGGTACAGTGGAATAAGTTAGTAACAACAAACCTCAACTTTTTATTTTTACAAAATAGTATAAACTAGACATTTCTATAACAACAGATCTATCAAATCCATGGGTGCCAAACTCGTGGCATCACATTGCCATCATGTGATGTTTCGTGACGTTGGCAAAGCTGGGCCTGCGCATGACACATCCAGCCTATGGGTTGCCAGTTTGACACCCCTGATCTAATCAGTAAAACCCAAAATCAAATTTTCATAATAAATTCATGAATTTGTTCATAGATACATTACAAATACATAATGAGGAATATCAAGCCAATATCATTGTATGCAATTCGAAGCACATTCAAATTAAGTTCTTCTTGATGTGTTTATAACCTGAACAAGCACATTTTCATTTGAATGAAAAGAAAAGTTTTATATGTGATGATTTCCTTTTGCTTTTTCCAGGGTCACCCTGTTATGGAGATATTATGAAAATGGAAGAATTCTTATCTCTTTCTTTCACACGTAGTACACATTTTATTAACCTTTGCTGTACTTTCCCTTTTTTCATATTATTTTCTTAAGACAAAAGAACACTGAACACATTTCACCTTTTTCCAGATTGCAAACAATTCACTTTCTTCTGATAATGAAGATTAATAGTGATTGAAAGGAGGCAAGTAAATGTCATGTTTCATCCAACAAGGAATGAAAGATACAAAACAATTAACTTGAAAGGAGGATAATGTTTGTTCCATTCCCCTTGTATCAGATTTTCAGTTAAGAGAGAAAGTGGCCTGCTGACACAATTTTATGCCAGCTTAAGTTATGATCCTTATCTTTTGAAATTAATCTGAGCGTGCAGTATTGAATACAGCATTCAATACATATATTCCTGCTTTGGTAAAAATGTTTCGAAATGTAATAAAATAAGTTTAACAAAAAAAACTTACTAAAGGAGTAAGTGCACTTTTGCCATTGGTCTGAATTGAACGTAAATTTGATCAAAAATATGGTAAAGAAATACTTCTGGAAAAGTCTATTCAGGCTGTAATCAACGTGCTTCATGGAATGAAATTACTTTTGAGTAGACGTACATAGATTTGCATAATAAATGTTCACTATTATCTAAAAATTTCAAACTTGTGGTAAAACATATTATTTATAACAAAATAAAGGAATTGTTAATAAATTACTTTAATAGGAACAGGGCTTTCTCATAGCCACCATCTTGACTTTCTTGACATCCTGGTAACCCTGGCCACACCTTAACTAGACCTGGGATTGAAATGATTGCCATATATATTTGTGTACAAGCTCATCTACAGATAAGCTGACCCTCAATATTTTTTTACTAAAATCTGATGAAAAAATGTGCCAATTGTGGGAATTAAAACATGTGAAAATTTCAAGCGTTGACTTATCCAGAAATTGAGTTATCTGCAAGTATGTATGGTATGCATTATTTTCCTGTTTGCCCCTTCTATCTCCATCCACTAGTGCAGACCTGTCAAATGGGTGGCCTGCGGGATGGATGCATCACAGGCAGGCCATGCCTATCCCCGCAAAGAGAAAAAAATATGATACATCACAATCCAACCCGTGATGCGGTAGAATTTGACACCCATACATTAGTGTTTTTGGCCTTTTTATTAGTTACATTTTGCCTTGCCCAAAGAGCAATCATGCCAAATATTAACTTACAAACCATACAAGGCAAGCTTTTGTCTTTTTGTATGCTGTTAAAAATTCTGCATATCAGTGGTATGACCGCTTGCTCAGAACATGTGCTTGTATATCTTTCTGCCAAGGCATTGAATCATTTTGGAATATTAATGAAAGGGAAAACTTTCATGTTATTATCATTAAATATTGGAAGAAGATTGATTGAGAACTTCTGTGAACTAACAAATTTGTTAGCCTTGGTTTATTTTGCTGATGGTTATTATGGTGGAAATTACCGTCCATCACCATCATCAACTGCCAGTGAAGCAAATTAGCAATACATCCAAGAGCTGCAAATCAGCAGTACATCCAAGAGCTGCAATTCAGCATGTATGTGCTGTATAAAGCAATGACAGTTTCAAACATTTCTTTGGTAACTAGAATAGCTGGCATTAAAACAAAAGGTGAATGTGCCCAAACATAAGTGAGAGCTTGCATTCAGTAATGGTAACTGGTAAAACATGCTTCTTTGTTCATTCTTATTTTACCTGGCCAAATCATTTCAGGTGACAATCTCTATTAGGGAAAACTAGACCAGAAGATCACCTGCTGGGTTGGTACAATAGAAATCACACAGCATCCTAGAGGATAAAATTGCTCACATATGCTCAGAGATGTGGCAGCTGAACAGATGCAACTGAGTTGACAGATGTCTCATGAGACCTCTCAGACTGCTTGTCATTTTTGTGTACAATTCAAGGTGCTGATTATCATTTTCCCAGGCCTACATGTCTTAGCATCTGGATAACTTCAGACCACCTTCCTTAACTTGAATCTACCCGTTTGTGAAATCTATCACAAATGACAATCTGTCAAATACAATTTACCAGGTTTCTGTGCTTGAGTATTCTAAGTAATGGATCCTCAGTTCTGGAGATCTTATCTCAGATGTTTGGATTGTCATTAGTATATCTTCAAAGACCTATCAAATCATGTTTCTTCAGAGAAGCATTTAAGGATGCAGGAGATTTTGTAGCTGAGGTTCTTTGTATTGTCTACACTATATTATATTACTAATTTTCTGTTTTAATTTATGTTGTTTGGAGAAACTGCAGAAACTATTGAGGGATGGAGCAGCACACCAGACAAATATGACCATTTTAGCACACCATTTTAAAATATGCACATGCTAAGATCCTCTATTCTGAACAAGACTTTTCCTCTATTTTTCTGCTGGCAATACACTTTTGTAGGCCTCATTTCCATAGCTAGAGAGCTAAATGTCACGGTGGTCCATTCTACTTTGAGTTAAGTAGAAAAACAGATTGGTTATAATGAGGCAAGATAAAAATCTACCACACATTCCAGGACATTGCCTTTGGAAATCTTTTATTATGCAGCTGCTGGCAGCCTGAAATGATGCTTCTCTGTCCTAAACCTTATTTAAGATAAAACGAGCTTGGGTCACAGCATGGTTTGTTTCTGTTCTGCAGCAATGACTGATGATTGAGGATGTGATTTATTTAAACAATGGCAGCCCTCTCAGGATTCATCATATGTATTTGAGTGCTCCAGATGGCTCATCGTTTGAATGAGTTAAAATTCACCTCTCTAAAAGCTGTTCTAAAGTGGAAGATTTGACTGAGCTGAGAAGCTTTTCTTCCGGAAATTCTTTTCTGCAGAAGAATGTGAGTTCTACAGGAGTTCGTGGTCTTTGTGTGGAGAGCCATTTATAAATCAAGTGGAAAGTACCAGATGCTACCCAGGGACAGAGTGACGGTGAAAGGCAACATTCAAAACAGGAGGTGTTGGGTCCAAAGCAAACTTTTGTAACGATACCATAAACTCTTTTGTCCAGTTTAAATCTTTTTGATAACTGTAAATAAGAAAATGGTTGGCAACTATATCCTTGTTTATGGGCAAACCTGGGTTTGTATCTGTCCCATATTCTCAACATGGTTGGTTTTAAAAATCCACATTAACTTTGACTTTCTTGTACCATAAATATCCATGCCACCCAAATCTCTGGTCATGTCCTAGCTTCCAAAAAATCTATTTCTCAGCAACATCCACACTTTCACCCAAACCAAACAGTAAACTGAAAATACCATTTCAAATCAGGTAAACCCAATCTTCCTCTTGCCTTTGCATCTTGTACACCTTATATTTAACTCATTATTTTTCCTTTCTAAACAAACTTGGAAATAACCTTTTGCCACTGTTTAAATGGTGTATCAGTTATCAAAATAGGTGTTGTCTGAAACAAAAAGATCATTCACAGCAAGACATTCATTTTTTCACTGAAATTCTTTTCATCAATGACAACTGTAGTCTTATCATGTCCGTTTTAACTTCATTCCATGTCCTAACAGTCATTTTGTAATAACTTACAATTCATATTTGTCATGCTAATACTCAGATATTTTACTTTCTTTTCAATCTTAGTAGTATTCATCAATTCTGCTTATTCCTCTATTTTCATAGGATTTTTAGTGACATATTCACCTTCAGTTTCTTAATCTTAAAACATGCTATTCTACTCAAGTGTTTTAGTTTTCCCATTAAAGTTTCAATTCCATTTAAAGGGTTTTCCAAAACCAACACAAAATCATCTGCCAAAGCCCATAATTTAGAAGTTTATTTTTAAATCTTTACTCCAAAATCTTGTCATTTTGTTTTATATATTTATTCAATATTTCTAGGACTAAAATAAACAGGTGAGGAGATAATGGGCCACCCTGTCTTGCTCCTTTTTGGATCTCAGAAGGCTTTGTTAGATCCCTCTTAACAATTAGTTCTGCTGTCTGTGAAGTATAAATTGATCTTGCCCATTTTATGAAGTTATCTCCAGAGAATATTTAAATATTCTCAAGTATTTGGTATAACCAAGGATGAGACAATTTGTAGTAAATGAGCTTTAATAATTGAACTCCAAGTGTGCTTAAATAAGCAAATCTCAAATCAAGCAACAAGAGAATTTCATTACTTGAAAATGAATAGAGACTTACCCGATTAGGAACCTTGATAAAGTAAGGCCTGGTTTATGCAACAGGAACTACTTGTGTTGAAATGAGCAGAATTGGAAAGTTATGAGGACTTTCCCAAAGGTGCTTTTTCAAGAGGCAAC
Source organism: Boaedon fuliginosus (assembly GCA_027560395.1). Taxonomy (NCBI): domain Eukaryota; kingdom Metazoa; phylum Chordata; class Lepidosauria; order Squamata; family Lamprophiidae; genus Boaedon; species Boaedon fuliginosus. Next base: position 1,358 of record JANHGC010004804.1, on the reverse strand, counting down.
TGGACTTTCTGGTTTTTCTTTGAAGACGTTTTACTTCTCATCCAAGAAGCTTCTTCAGCCCTGACTCTATTTGGTGGGAATGGAAGGATTTGTACTCCTTGTGGACAACCATGACTTGGATGGCTGAGAATTTCCATAGACATTTATGAGGACTTTCATGTTCAATCTAGCAAAACTCATAATATGTATGTAAAATGGGCCATACATTTTATATGTATGTAAAATTGAGAAAATTGAGAGTAGGAACCAGTTGTATCCCTATTTCTCTTGCATATATATTTATATTCTGATCTTTTGACATCTGGAAATTTAGTTTTGGTGGGCAATTTCACAACTGACCTACCTATTCTGTTCATATTTAATGAATGGGAAAAAAATTCATATCTAAATGAAGAATATGATGAAACAAGGAATCTGTTTCCATTTTCTAGCTGTGTGACTACCCCATTCCAAAATTGTGAAAATTCACTTTTCCAATGGGCTATTAGTACATCCAGTTGTCCCAGGTTGTGTAATTTTTGATTGTTTTAATATTTATGTCAGTGTTCCAAGTAACAACCTCCAAAGAAGAAGAAGAATATCATCTTCCCAAAGATCCATTTTATAACATAAGCCATATTGGCACATCTGGAAAAAAAATGAATCTGAGAGTTCTGGGTTTTCCCTAGTCCAAAGAAACCCAAAACCCAACCCCTGCACCTAATCTTCCATCACATAGTCCAATTGTTACTTCGTTCCAACTGGAGACTACCCCCAGTCACTCCCCTCCAAGTACAGGATAACATGTCCTTGACTTTCTTAGTAAGGAATGTTGTTGTGGCTAATCTTCCACCCCTCCTTGAAATCTCCCTCCCAAATTCCCAGGCCCTGAAGCCTCAAAGGAAAATGGCTTCCAAGCTAACAATTTATTTCATGTAAATCACACTGAGTCACAAGAAATCAAAGTTATATAGAGATATTTAACTTTAAATACCTATTTTCTGGGTAAGCTTGTTTACAACCTCCAAAATACTAAGGGTGATAGGGGACCATGGCTGTATTGTAATGTCAGTGATGCATAATTGAAGCATAATTTATCCATTAGCTGGTTATTTAATATCAGTTCAGAAACATCATTTTAATGAATCACAATATAATGAAACACAATTTTATTCTATGGTACCTTATCTAAAAATGGCATCAAGTCAGTCACATTTAATTGCAAGTTTAAAGTGACATAAAACATTGTACAATGTTATAACATATATACTATTCTTTTCTATAAAAATGCATTGACTTATAATAATGAAATACATTATAATGCCGCCTCGAGTTCCCCTGGAAGGGGTGAAGAGAGGCAGGGTATAAATCTAAAAAAT
>JANHGC010004803.1:44428-54897 GCA_027560395.1 Boaedon fuliginosus | reverse complement strand
AACCAGATATGTTCCATAAAACAGATTTAACATAACCAGTTCATCGAACTCAACAAAAAATTAGCTACCGGTTCTGCCAAACTGGTACAAACTGGCTGAATCCCACCACTGTCTGGACCCCTTTCAGTCAGGATTCATCTGGTTATGGGATGGAAACAGCATTGATGATCTCTGGCAAGAGCAGGATGTGGATAGTGCAACCACCCTTGCTCCTCGACCTCTCAGTAGCTTTCAAGACCATCAACCATGATATCCTGTTGGGCTGGCTGCAGGAACTGGGGATGGGCAGCACAGTTCTGCATTCGTTTGGCTCCTTTCTCTGTGGCTGGTCCCAATCTGTATTAATAGGATGTGAGAGGTCCAGCCCTCAGCTGCTATTTTGTGTACTTTCTTCTCTCCTTTTCAACTTCTATATGAAACTGCTGGGCAAGATCACCCATCACCAGGGGTTGAGGTATCTACAGTATGCCGATGACACCCAACTCTATATCTCTACTCTTGGTGACCTAAGTGATGCTATGTCAACTTTCTGGTAGTGCCTGCAGGCTTAGGGGCCTAGATGGGGGACAGCAGGCTTCGACTGAACCCTGGCAAGACCAAACATCTTTGAATACATGGGGATCTTGGATTTTGTCATCTTTGACCCTGGATGGGGTGGCACTGCCCCAGACAAATCAGATTCACAACTTGAGGGTTCTCCTGGACTCATGACTCCTGCTTGAGGAATAGGTGGCAGTCATGGCTAGGAGATCCTTTGTACAACTTCGTGTGATGCATCAGTTGTGGCCTTCCCTGGATCAGGACTCCCTGTGTTCAGTAGTTCAGTCCCTAATCAGCTCACAGTTGGACTGTTGTAATGAGCTCTATATGGGGCTACCCTTGAAGAATTTTAAAGGCAGAGTGATGGTGCAGAGTGTGGTGGTGTGGGCAGTTTTGAGGGCCCAAGAATGGCCCTGTAACACCACTTGCCTCCTTCCTAGAAGAGAAATCATCTAACCCAAGATCTCCTGGTTTCCAGCAGATGCCTTAACCACTACTCTAAACTGGCTCTCCCTGAACTGTTAGAACTATTTTTTTAATTAAAAAATATTCTTTTAAAATAGTGATTACTATTTTAAAAAATAGTAATTACAATTAAGTTATTAATGGCTAAAAGGGTTTTCAATCTATTACAGGTTCCTGAGATCCAAAAGGAAAAAAAAGAGTTTACAATTCTTTGTACCAATATGCTTTATCTATATTAAAAGAAAAGTAATACTTTACTTACCAGCTTCAATACATTCAGGAGTCAAGCAATATTGTTGCTTTGCATGAAACTTGATGTGTCCTTGGCTAACTGCAAAAGGAAAATAACAGCATTGTGGCCATCTTTGGCTCAACTAATATTTTTCATGAATCTAAAGACATTAGTTGGGTGATTGCGGCAATGCTGGTACAGAAGGAAAAGGTGTCCATCTGCTGATACAATTGCTTCCTCAAAACAGAATATTTTTGTATATTAATTATCAACCACTTGTTCACTCACCACACCAATTTGACTCAGAAGCAATATCTGTGAACTATTTTATTACTAAATGGGAAGATAGTTAGAGTGAGGCAGAGAATCTATGGTTGATAGGGTTTTGAACCTGATCTCCATCCTGATCTAACCATTGTATGCAACTGGAGTCAGCCCAGAATTAATTTGCTGATCAACACAGCCCTGAAATGTTTATTTTTTTCCACACACAAAAAAAAGAGAGAGAAGACAATTAAGACCCCAGGAAGAAACAGAAGCAGTTGTATTTAATTTTCTTGTTAACTGTAGATAAAAATAGAACTGGAAAATTTGGGTATGTTAATCTTAATCCCCACCAGCTATCATATGCATTAGAGTGGCCATTTTGTGAGATTTCCCAAATCCAAATGCCCCAAACTCAATGTTTGGAGCTTAAGCTCTAAAATGCTGAAAATGCTACCGGTATCTGTGTCAACAAAAATGTCATAAGGAAGAGTAAAAAGATGAAGGGGAAGGAGAGGGGAGTAAAAACTTTTCTAGTTCCACAAATCCTTTGGGAAGACTTCTTTTGTCTTTTGCAAGATAGTCAATGCTTCAGATTTTTAAAAATGTTTCCCTTTTCTATAATTTCACAGTTGCTTTCCTCATCCTGTATTCTTCCAAATATGTTAGTGTGACACATGATCAGGAATCATAAGAAGTAGCTTCATGACACATATTAAAAAGACGTTTGCCCTTTCTTGCTACAATGGCTAACTGTAAAAATATTTTATAATGAAAATATTTTTGGAAAATATTAAGGAATGACAAAACAAGTAACGTATTGTCATGATGCAAATTTCTACCTCTTGCCTGTGTGTCATGACCAGGGATGGGTTTCTCCCAGTTCGCTGGTTACCCGCTTTGTGGACGCACTTCCGATTCAGCTGTCAAAAGTGAGCTGCGCGCGATTGACAGAGAAATCTTTGTGGTATTCTGAAAATACTCTGATCCAACAGCTGTGCAGGGACCATCCGTGGACCTGAAAACCTGGTTTGGGCAACTGGCTTGGGGAATCCAGAATAGGATGGAACCCATCAAGTGTATATTGCTTTTTGACACCAGGCCGGAGAGGGTTATCACTTTTACTTTTTTAATATTATGCTTTTTATTTTTTGTAAGCCATTTAGAATAATTGAAAGTGAGTGAGTAGCCATATAAATTCTCTAAATTAATTAAATACCATTTCTCAAGTAAAATAGATTCAGTCTTTTTTTTGCAATAAGCATCTTGCTTTAATAAGTACAGTCATATGGAATTTCCATGCTATAAATTTGACCAGATTTTTAACATTTAAGAGTTGTGACTAGCTGAAAACACAAGACATCTGGGGGGCATCTGACGGGAAGGCTGCCTTGCAGTTTCTCTGTGGAGCTCATTTGGTAAATGAACATTGACAATGAACCCCATTTATATATGTCAGCATATATTATGCCCAACCATAACCAAATGTTTGGAAGGAAGTCATCTTTCAGCTACTTTAGTTTCAGTAGAACTGAAGAAGAGAGAAACTCTATTCCCCTCTTAATAAAGTTTTAATAATTCATTTGGTAATTCTTAGTTTTAACAGTTCAAAAGCATAAGAATGCACAGTCAAAATGTATAGAGTATTTTGATGAACACCGAAGTTTACTTCTTTTGATATACACAATACAGTTTAACTGAAATCAAATGGAATAAGAATCTTGAGTAGATCCACTGAGATTATGCATTAATTTAAAGCTTTGAAAGACATAATTATTTTTATACAAAAGTCATGCTAATTGCCAGTAGTTAAAAAGAAACAATGGTTTGTTTCTTTTTAATTCCAAAGTAACCCTCACTCTTTTTTAACAAAAATGTTTCCTCTTTTTTCATGTAATATTGTTATCAGTTTATAATGTTGGATAAAGACATTATGATTAATATTGCTATGGTTTGTTATTCAGAATTTATTTAAGGTTTTAAACTGTAACTTGATAAAATGCATTGGTATTTGTAGACCTTGGTTGCTTCTTAGTTAAAATGTGAGCAGCAAAAAAGGAATAAATGAATAATCCCAGTACTTGTTCAAACAAATAATAAGAGCGGTTAACTAAATCCTAAATTGCAATTGCTGTAGAATCCTAGAGAAGAAAAATACATATCAAGACCTTTCAAGCCCCAATGCGGTCTTTAATCTGGAAACAGAATCCCAACCAGTTAAACTACAGTAATTCTTCCAATTAGGGAACCTTACAATGCGATTAGAAGAGTAACCTAAGATGAAATAGCAATACCACTGCAGACAAGCTTTTTCAAAATTGCATTTATGCTAGTGCAGCAGATTGAAACTTACCTAGAAAAAGGGCAATGCCAAGTACGACCGTGCTACTCACAAACACACCAAGGGACAGTTTGAGAAGTTTTCTGGCAGCTCTCTTGTTGGCTGGAACTGACCTCCCTGTTGTGTCTCCTTCCATCAGGATAGATTTTCACAATTCCCTGGAAAAAAAAGTCCCAATTTTTCGTTCTTATGCTGTTTGTTACTGTCAACTTATAGAGAGGTCCCATCCATGAATCCCTTCTTCAAGTCTCTTTTATCATGGAGTATTTCAGCAGCTAACACTGCTGTCCAAACTCATTTCCAAATCTTTAACTCTTTCCAAATGTGGGAGTGGATAGGGGGGAGAAAAGACATAAAATGCAGTATTAAATTTCTTCTTTGATCAGGGCATGGAAAGGCACACAGTGACAATTTAATTTGTAGCTCTTGTTCTTTGCAAGCAGGGCAATTGTCAGCAGTGCAGTGCAGAAAAAAATCAGTGTTGTCCCAATATATAGTTTCACCATTCAAATTTATAAGAGTTTAAAAAAAATGTTTTCCAGTCAAAAACTAGATTTCTGATAAAACTTTGAAGACATTAGATTGACAAGAATATTTCTTTTTGTTAAGCTATTTGATTTGCTGCTGAATTTCATTCATTTTCACTCTAGCTGCTGCATAATTTTCCTTTACAGAATAAATCTTCTCTAACTACAACTCCTTTTAAAGCTCCAAGGGATGACTTACACTGTTTTTATTTTAGGAAATTTGTTTATGACATCAAGTGCCAAAGATCAGAGTCATGCTTATGTGGAAGGCAAACTTGTTATTAAAACAACCTACAGATGGAATTTTTTTTAAAGGCAAAAAACCCGAACAAGTTATTTTTCAATGCCTGTGGAGTTTCTGAAGGTTCTATGCAAACATTGTGCAAGAATAAAGCTACAATAAACTGCTTTTATAAAGATAGGAAAGACAAAATGTATTAAATAATTATGTTGTACCTGTTTGAAAGTTGATATGCTACAAGTGTAGAATTTGCACTTTCAAAGACCTGGGTCTTTGGCTGGACAGGACAAGCCGCCAGCCAATGAAGGCAGGGGGCAATGAGATATCGGCGGTAGGCTGTTGGGGCCCCAGTGTTCAATCACAGTGGCCATCAGGGGGTGCACCAGACAATTGGCAACCCAAACCCAAACCCTAAGTGGCAGTAGTGGCACACAGAAGAAATATCAGCGGGTGCGGGGCGGGTGCGCCGTGCTACTGGCAAAAGTGGTGGCATGCAGCAGTGATCATAGGAGATGAGGGATGGGTGAGCTGGACAACTGGCGGCAGTAGCAGCAGCGTGCAGAAGAGATTGGGGGGGGGGTGCACGATCTAAATAAAGCCCCTGAATTGTTTCTGGGTAGAAAATTAGGCCGAAGCCTGCCCTGCCTGCTGCTTTGCTCTCCCTCCACAGCACGATTGCCACACAGATCCCCAAATGCAGGAGCAGTGGCTTGCCCCATTTTAACATTAGGAAACCTCTCCTAACTCAGTTTTGCCTCCAAAAGACAATGCCAGAGCTGAATCTAAATCTCCCAACCTGTCGTTATTGTTCAAAATTGATCGCTTCTGCATTCTGCTGCCACTGCCAGTTGCCCAGCACACCCCTGTTCTCCATGAACACTTCTGCATGCTGCTGCCACTGCAGCCACTTTCCAGGCACACCCCCACCCATGATAGTTTTTGCATGCCATCTCTGCCAGTTAGGGTTAGGGCTGCCAGTTGTCTGGTGCACCCCGTGGCTCCTGTGATGGCACGCTGGCCTAACTGCCTGCCGCTGATTGCTCACTGCCATCAGCCCTCATTGGCTGGGGGCTTCTTGTCCCATGTAGTCAAAGGCCCTAGTTTGGGTGAATTGGCAGAGACGAAGGGTGAGTGGCAGAGAGCCAGGGGCCCATTGACCATGGAGAATGGTAGTGGGAGGGTCATGGAGAAGGAAAGCTGGCTATAAATTCGCTGAGGTAGGTGGCTGGGGTGAAGTGGGCACGGCCAATGGTGGGCGCCTAAGTTTTTGTTCCTAATTTTAAGGCAGTCCTACTGTAAGGTAGCCCTAAACACAAATATTTCGAAAGTCTCTGTCAGACGCTGGATTGGCTGCCTATAGTTACCTAGGATGACGGAGGTCTTAATTTGCCATAAAAGGAGTGCGTGAATAGACCAGCTCTGACAGCGTTTTCATTTTGGTGGAGGTTCTCGTTCGTGGGTGTGTACGTTAGAATAAACCTTGTTACTCCAGCGCTGGTGTTCCTGGTTTTCTTCCACCGCTCAGCGACGTAGACCTGACAGGAAAACGCTGTCAGACTTCTCTGCTTTCTGGACTGCTAGACGGAGCGTGGAGAGCGCTTTTTGGGGTGTGGAGCGAGAGGCCAGCCGGACGGCTGGTGAGGACCGCTGGATCCGTCGGTGCTTCGTGGCTTGTGGCCGGCTTGTGGTCGGCGGTGCTAGCGGCACCCTCGGGTTCTAGGGCTGCCGGGGCTCCTGCGCAGCAGCTGCGAGGCGGCCGAGCGGTTTCTGCGGCTTTCGCGAGGCTTCCGGGGGTGCCCGAAGGGACTTGCGGCTTGCGCGCCCGACGCCCAGCTGGGCGTGTACGTGGCGTCCACGGGGCTTCCGGGGCCGGGACCAGCTGGCAATACGCACGGCGGTGCTGGAGCGCGCCCGAAGACCAGCTGAGAGCCCGACAACCAGCTGGGTGTGCGCGCGGTGTCCACGGGGATTCCGGGACCGGGACCAGCTGGCAACGCGCACGGAGGTGCCGGAGCGGCCCCGAGGACCAGCTGGGAGAGTCGGCTAGGCGCGTGGGGATGCCGCTATGGAGGAGGAGCGTGAGAATGCGGCGCTGGAGAATGCGGCGCTGGAGCATGAGAACGCGGCGCTGGAGGTGGCCTCCCCGCAAGACCGCCCCCCGTCCGCAGAGGAGGAGGTCCAGCTGGCCTCCTACCTGGGTTGGCTCCGCACACAGGGGCGGCTGGAGCGGATAGTGCGCCCGGAGAACGTCCTCCCTCTTGGGGCCGTCGGCGGTGCGGCGGAGCCAGAGGAGCAGGGGGAGGGCGGCGTGAAAGCCGAGCCGGTTGTCCGGAGGAAGCAGCGGCGGGCTGCGGACGAGGGGCGGCGGCCTGTTGACGAGGTACGGCCTGCAGTGGAGGACCGGCGGCCCAAAGAGTCGTTGTTCAGGCCCCTCGGCCAAAGTACTACTGTGGCAGCTGGCACGGGTCGACGGGATGACCAGTGGAGGGAGTTCGACGAAGTATGTCGACAGGTGGAGTCAGGTGACTCCACCCTATCGGATCTGCAGGTGAGATACGGGCGTAGCGGCTATGAGACTCCACAACCCGCTGGGCCTCTGGGGCCTCGAGCTACATTCCGGTTGCGGGACAACCCGCCACAGCCGGAAACCCCACAGGGGGGTCCAATGGGTATGGGGCAGCAGCAACATTGGCCGGTGCAGGCATTTGGCCCGCCTCCCATTAAAGCATCATTCGATGGGAGACCCGAAAGAGTGGCTTTGTTTTTAAGCCAAATACTGAGCCACATGGACCGTTTCGAACATTTGTATAATAACCAATGGGACATGGTGGTGGCTATTACGGCGACGCTGGACGGGGAGGCGGCCGATTGGGTGGCCGGGTTGCACCGCCGTCATGCCTCGGTGCTATCATCAGTGGGCCCGTTTCTAGAAGCTCTACGGGCCCGTTTTGAAGATCCTAGCTGGGCCCAGCAAGCATCTGCCGACCTTCTGGCCTTACGACAACGGGGTAGGCCGGTGCGGGACTACGTAAAGGAGTTCAGAGCGCTGGTGGGCAACCTACCTTCCTGGCCAGAACAATTGTTATGCCACCATTTTGGCAATGGCCTAGATAAGGACCTGCAACAGGCCTGCGTGTATGGACGTGTACTCCCCGTTTTGGACGAATGGTACAAAGCAGCCACAGAATTGGAGGCTGGGCTTCGTCGTTGCCGCGGCGGTATTACCGGGCCCAGATGGCCACCAGTGAGGGGAGCGGGTCCAGGCCGGGGACAGGCCCCCAGAGCCCCATTACGCTGTTACCGATGTGACCAAGTGGGCCATAGAGCTGTTGAGTGCCCCCAGTTGGGGACCGGTGTGGGGGTTGGTCGTTTGCCGTCTGCGGTGAGCACCCCGCGGGGCACGAGCCCAAGAGGGCGTTCCACAGCAACCGGGAAAAGAGTTACCCAAGCATAACCGCGGACGCCAGATGACGAATGCCAAATGGATACCCCAGAGAGAAAACCGCAAAGCGACATGGATAGTGAGGATGAAGACCCCATGGTGAGCGCTCCTGTTGTCCCCTTTACCCTGGTTGTGAGTCTGATGGGGGCTAACCGAACTATATCTGTGCCTGCCTTAATCGATACCGGGTGTACCCGTTGTTTAATGAGTGAGAATATCGTAGGATTATTGGGTATACAAACAGTACCGTTAGCACAGCCAATGATTTTTGAACAAATGGACGGGTCCCTGTTGGGGGGTAAGCCGGCTGTACTTGTCACCGAACCGGTGAAAATGGTCATGGCATCGCACACAGAATCGATACGGTTTATAGTTGGACCCCGGATGTCCGATCCGGTGATCTTGGGATTGTCGTGGTTGGACCGCTGGAAACCCATCATTTGGTGGGAGGGTGGTTGTAGGAACCTACGGTTTCAGGGTCAGCCGCAAGTATCAACTCCAGAAATATGTGGACACACTTCAGAGGAGGGATTGATACCTAAGGAATACCTTGACCTACGTGGTGTGTTCAGTGAGCAGGAGGCCGACGCTCTACCACCGCATAGGGATACCGATTGTGGTATCGACATAGTTCCAGGGGCCACGCTACCGCGGCCCAGGATGTATTCCATGACCCCGAGGGAACTAGAGGAGATGCGGCAGTACTTGGACAAAAATCTATCCAGGGGGTTCATAACCCCTAGCCGGTCTCCCTTGGCTGCTCCCGTTCTGTTCCGGGAGAAGAAGGACGGGGGTCTACGCTTATGTGTTGACTATAGAAGTTTAAATGCTGTGTGCAAAGAACCGCTGTATCCGCTGCCCCTAATCAGAGACCTTTTGTCCACATTAGCAACGGGACGTCTCTTTACGAGATTGGATTTACGTGAGGCGTATTATAGAGTCCGTATAAGGAAAGGCGATGAATGGAAGACAGCCTTTAATTGCCCGTTAGGTAGCTTCCAATTCAAAGTTATGCCATTTGGTTTAAAGGGGGCACCTGCAGTTTTTATGCAGTTGATTAATTCAATACTGCAGGATTTGTTATATAAAGGGGTACTCGTCTATTTAGATGACATCCTCATTTATTCGGAGAACATGAAAGACCATGTACAGCTGGTAAGAGAGGTGTTGCGGCGCTTATGGAATGAGAAGCTGTATGTTAAGCTGAGTAAATGTGCATTTCACCATAAAACATTGGACTATTTGGGGTTTAGGATTACCACAAACGGGATTGAGATGGATCCTAAAAAGGTGGAAGCCATCACTCAATGGCAGGCCCCGAAAACCAGGAGGCAATTGCAAGCGTTTCTCGGGTTCGCTAACTTTTATAGACAGTTCATTCCGAACTTTGCAGAATTGGCGTTACCATTAACTAATTTACTGCAAACTAAACACCTAACGTCCCCTCCCAAACCCGGACAGGTTCTGGAGTGGACGGAAGTATGTACCGTGGCGTTTGAGGCCCTGAAAACCCAGTTCATGAAAGACCCGTGTCTTAGTCATCCGAACCCTAATCTACAGTTCATTGTTCAAGTCGATGCTAGTGACGTGGCTATAGGTGGCGTACTGTTGCAAAGGGATAAGGAAAATAGATTACGGCCTTGCGCCTATACATCTAAGAAATTAACTCCCACGGAGAGGAACTGGGCTGTCTGGGAAAAAGAGGCTTTTGCGGTGCATTGGGCCTTACGTGTATGGCGCCATTATCTGGAAGGGTGTCGGGTTCCTTTTGAGGTATGGACCGATCACCAAAACCTGTTGGCTCTACAGAAGGTCCGTCGACTGTCACCAAAGCAGGCCCGGTGGGCTCAATTTTTCCATCGATTTCAATTTACTTTAAAATACATTCCTGGTGGCCAGAATTTCCTCGCTGATGCGCTGTCTCGTCAGCCGCAACATCATTCGCAAAGGGATGAAATAGTACAACCCATTATACCCGAGCAGCTTAGTTCCCATCATGTGCAACAGGTGAAAGCCAATACGAATAACAATGTGTTCCGGAAGGCATTAGCGGATGCTTTAGCTAAGGATGACTGGTGGCTTAATAATAAAACTCTAGGAATGATAAAGGATGGTGTGGGGTGGATAAAGGGCAGGATATATGTTCTGGCTAGCTGTAGAACACGGCTACTGCAGCTATCACACGACATGAAACAGGCCGGGCACTTTGGATTCCTGAAGACCTTCCATTTTATTCGTCGTCGGTTTTGGTGGCCGACAATGCGTAAAGATGTAGAAAAACATTGTAGGGAATGTACAACATGTTTAACAACAAAGTCCACTAGCGGTAAACCTGCTGGGTTGTTACAACCAGTTGCCGATCCACGATATCCATGGGATGAGATCGGTATGGATTTTATTGTGGAGCTTCCTCCAAG
>JANHGC010004802.1:90975-103019 GCA_027560395.1 Boaedon fuliginosus | reverse complement strand
CTCTTTTCCAATATTCTTTGGAATATTGTCCACCAAATGATAATAAGTTCCCTTATCAAAGTCACATTTCCAGCAATTTGGTGCCAAATTCGGATACATTTTTGTTAATCTTGCTGGTGGGAGATGCCACCTATAAAACATTTTTAACAAATTTTCTTTGCATGAGGTTGCAAGCGTCGTCTTATAATTTTTCTCCCAAATTATTTGCCACTCGTCGAGGTCGATCGTGTATCCAAAATTCTTGGCCCAGGTAATCATATTTTCCTTTACAATTTTCTCCTCCATCTTTCGATTTAGTGAAAATTTATAGCTTTTCCTAATTATTTTTTCATCATTTTTTAGTGTCACCATATCCAATTCTTGTAATTCTTTTGCAATTTCTTGTGTTTCTTTGTCTTTTTTATATCTAGCTTTTATTTGTGCAAATGTCCACCAATTTGTTTCGAGTCCTTGCTCTTTGAGTTCACATTCTGATTTTAACTTTCCTTTCTCATTTAAGATTTCTTTATAGGTTGGTGTTTTCCCTGGCACAAGTAGGTTTGAGTACACGATCGCCTCCACGATAAATATCCAGTTCGGAATTTTTTCATAGTATTTCTGTTTTAGTTTTATCCAAATTTCCCAAATTGCTTTTCTTACTAAATGCCTCTGAAAGATGCCATTTAGTCTCACCTTGTCATGCCACATATAGGCATGCCATCCTAAGTGTAGATTGTGTCCTTCAATTGTTAATAGCCTAATGTTTTTTAATACCATCCATTCTTTTAACCAGGTTATTATGGAAGCATGATGGTATAATTCACAGTCGGGAAGACCGAACCCACCTCTTTCTTTTTGTTCCTGCAGCATTTTTAGTTTTATTCTCAGCTTTTTTCTCAGCCATATAAATTTGGTCATTATTTTGTCTAATTCTTTAAAGTAATTTTTAGGTATTTGTAGTTTTTCTAAATCTTTTTTAATTTGATCTATCAATTTGTTATAGTTATCCTCTCTAATTGATGTCATTCTAGCAGTCAACCAAATTCCTAGGTATTTTACTTTCTTGGTTGTCTCTATATTTAATGTTTCCTCTAATATTGCTTTCTGCTTAGCTGTCATATTTTTAACTAATAGTTTGGTCTTTTCTTTATTTATCTTAAACTCTGCCACTATTCCAAATGTTTCTATTTCTTCTAACAGTTTCAATCCAGTGTCCAGTGGATCTTCCAAGATGGCAACTATATCATCAGCAAACGCTTGTACTTTGTATTGTTCCTTTCTAATTTGGAGTTCTCGAATTTTTACATTATTTCTAATTTGTCTTAATATCTCAAGCGTCAAAATAAATAGTAATGGAGATAATGGACAGCCCTGTACTGTACCCTTATTTCAATTTTTTCCCGTCATTTCTCCATTTATTAAAATTTTTGCTGTTTGGTTCGAATACATTTTACGTATTGTTCCCACAAATTTTTCTCCAAAATTCATATATTCTAATTGTGTTATCATGAATGCCCAATCCAAATTATCAAATTCCTTCTGCGCATCTAGAAATATTAGAACCATTTGCTTCTCTGGGTGCATTTCATAAAATTCCAAAAGATCTATTATCATTCTTACATTATTTTTTAGTTGTCTTCTTGGAAGAAATGTGTTCTGGTCCTGGTGTATAAAAATGTTTAAGTACTGTTTTAAATGTTCCACCACAATTGCTGCATAAATTTTATAGTCGGCATTAAGAAGTGATATGGGTTGGTAGTTCCTTATTTGCTGTTCCTGATAAATTATTCTTATTGCAAGATCTGGAAATACAGTTAAAGAAAAAATTCAGAACAGACAAGTATAGAATGAAAGTCTATAGTAGTGGGCAGGTTCAAATCATGTCCCTCTTTCTCTTCCTTCCCAATATAGTGGGCTGAGAGCCTCCTGCTTTGTCCTCTGGTTGGGAGGAAAGATTGATACCCTTATTACTGTAATGGGTCTGTAGGACCTCAGGTTCTTTGCTTCTGTCTTTCCACTTTAGTATATAACTCAGCAGATGGATAGTTTGGCAATGCCTGGAATGGACTTTCCATTTTCTATGAGATGATTATCCACCCAGTAAACATAATGGGACATTTTATGACCTTGTATTGAGAGAATACTAGAATTTGCTGCACTGGAGTTATGAAATACAAGGAATAGTAAATTCTTCCTAATGTAAAATGGTTCTGTTCTGGGGAAAATATCTTTTATCCAATTGAGTGATAACATCCATGTGGAGATTGGAGAATTATTTGGTAGTATCATATATAGATACTGCAGCATTTTATGCTAGCTTGTAAAGATTGTTTAATATTATAAAACATTGAAGTGAATAATGTGGGCAGCTATAGATTTTTTGCCAACATTTTACTCCAGCAAACAGCTGCCATCCATTACAGTAGACAATATGTAGCAGATCAACCAATTTTTATACTTTGTTGGTTAATTAAGAGAATAATTATTCTTGACAAATTTACCCTGATTGTATTGTACCAATTAAATCATTTTTAAAAAGAAATGTCTTATGAATTATGACATTATTATTCCTGAGTCAGTGAAGCAGGATGCAAATATTAAAGAAAAATAAGTGATGAATGGATGGCTACATGATGGGAAAAAATCATAAGGAAAGTTTACAATCAATTCTAGAGGGGTTTTTTTTCATACAAATGCCTCTTGTTTTTTAACAGACACAGTGTTAACTTTCAATCATTGCATTTTGTAAGAAACCATATGTAAGAAAGAGAGGGAGATATTTTCATAACTAAGCTGGATAGTGTATTCACAATTTTTCTGGTACAGATTTCCTTGGAAATACTCTCTGTATCTGTTGAATTAAGCAATATCATCTGAGGTAGATGTCCAGCCTTCTAAACCAGTTGAAGGTCTGCTATGTACTGTAGTGAGCATATTGACATTCTGTTATTCTTTATAAATCTTCTTTGATGGTATTTTCAGAAACATCTGCCAAAGAAGGACTGCTGTTGTGGTGTCAAAGAAAAACGGCACCTTACCGAAATGTGAACATTCAAAATTTCCATCTTAGGTAAAGTGAATCATTTCTAGATGTAAAGGCTTCACTGTTCATTATGTAAAGGCTTCACTGTTCATTATGTTTTATCCTTAGTGGTACAGCTGGAAACAGAGAGCACACAATACATCATATTTTCTTTACAGTTTGAGAAGGGTCAGGATTAACTCTACAAGGCTAGCATGAGAATAGGGGCTCCCCGATTATTCTAGCAATTAAAATGGACACTCTATATGAAAGGAGTCAGCAGTGTGATTATTTCACATGTCACCATGGTTGCTCCTTGACTGATGAGGCCTAATTATAGAGGAAATTACTACAACTAATGTGTTGAGGAATAACAGAAGTTCCGATTTAATGTACTGACAACAAAATATTTAAAAAATCAAACACTGTCATTTTCTGTCTTACCTCCATCTGCACAACGTAAATCTGTTGTGTAGAAATCTGTTTTTAGAAAATAATTTATATTGCATGTATGTTGAAATTTCCAGAAATAGTGGAAGAAAGATCCCCTTCACAGAACCTATAAATAGAGTGAAAATTGGGCATTGTGTCATGATTAATAAATGCTATTTTTTTTCCCAGTAGTTGCTGCTGAGATTAAAAAAAAAGACACTTGTTTTCGTTTTGGATCTAATCAGGTTATAAATAAATATGCAAGCTTTCAAGTTTCATAAAGCTCTTACTCCAAAGAACAGAAAGCAATAATACCTTAGGTGTACAGTGTGTAGAAAAATCTAAGACACAAATAACTTGAACATAATGGGTATATATGTTGTGGCTTTTGTTTTAATCTCTGTACAATCCCCAGAGTTACCATTATGAGATAGGAGGTCATAGATATTATGTAAATACATATATACATATAAGAATAGAAGAAAATATTTCTGTTGTTGAGAATGGTCTCTTACCTACAGATAGTTGAGATCTCTTGCCTACAGGTAGATAAGAACAGATTTTACCAAATATCCTATTTTTATAGATACTTGTAATTACTGGATTGTTGGATTTGGCTTCAAATGCCATTTTTAAAATAATATATACTGTATGAAAAATGCATTAAAAGTGGTAAAATAAATAGACCCAGCTTCCCAAACCTGGCATCTTCAGAATTGTTGGGAGTCCCAAAGTGCTTTTTCAAAAGGCAACTGGACTTTCTGGTTTTTCTTTGAAGACATTTTGCTTCTCATCCTCTTGAAAAAGCACCTTTGGGACAACCATGACCTGGATGACTGAGAATCTTCATAGACAAGAGCTGGGACTGTTGGCTGAGACATTCTGTTGATGAACACAGGATAAACTAACTACTGTAATGTATCAGATAATTGACTCAGAAGAATTATATTTTGTCCCACATGAAACTTCCTTCTCCTTATAAGGCATTGGAGAGACTAACTCTCCTGTTCAATGTCAGCCTGTCTGCACATGTGATACTGTCTGTATATGGTAGGCCAGGCTTAAAGTTGCCAAGGTTGGAGACCCCTGTTCTAGACACAATCCATTGGAGCTCTCCAACATTTCAAACATTTTCATCCCACCAGACTTTTTAGAATGTGTGAGCAGTCTGCTCTTTTATTGGCTGCTGGTTTAAATTTTTACTACTGATTTTCTAAATGATATGCGAGCAATATTTTCTGAGCTACCCTGAGTATGCCCTGGATACCTAAAAGTAAATAAAATGATGGACAAACCACTGAGTGAAATGAACAGCCCATCTGCTCCAGCCAACTGTAGTTTCTTGCACCGTGAAAAAATAAGTAAACAGTCATTTATCATCTAGTGCACTGAGCATGAAATTTCTCTTCTGCACAAAAGTGTCTTACTGTCAAGGAAATATATCTTATAAGATAATATCCTAAAATGCCTCTACCTTATCAACATTTTAAATATTTTTGACTATGTCTTGAAACTAGATATCCTGGTTCACAAAATTATACTATATTAAAATTATATCATTATTCTCCTGGGTTCTGCACCATTAAATGAGATTTAGACAAATTGTAACAACCACTGGAATGTTATGAGCTACTGCTACTGGACATGTGGTACAATTGCTGAATTTTGTCAGTCTATGCTGTCTGACAAAACCAGTGTTTCATTATTATATTGTCACCTTATTTTTGGTTTCTTCTCATGAAGCTGGAAAGATGGCCTTGGTCTCTGTGCACTGATTCATAGACATCGACCAGATCTTATTGACTACTCCAAGCTTTCAAAGGTCATTAATTTTGCTGGCATGGCATGATAACTTGCACCAATCTGGCATGATGATTTGCACTGATTTGGTTCACATACTACATATAGATATATGTGATTTGTAGTTTAAAATGAGCCTTCTTTCTTGGCTCTAGACCTGCAGATATAGAAGAGCCTTCCTGAACCAGGTGCCCTCTTGCTAATTTGACATTTCTCCCACTGATAATGGCCAATCACTATGGTAAAAACTGCATCAGGTGATCCCAAGTAAGTTAAACCACATGCCATGAAAGTGGCTGAAACGTATCCTGAAAAATAAGCAACTCTTTGGACAAATCTACTCCTAGATGTCCTTGGCCTTGAGATACTCAGTCTAGGTCTATCTCCAACACGCAGCCAATTGGTCAGTCAATGAGCATTATAATCATGAAGGTGCATGGTGAGATTCACTATGTTAGAAAGTATTCAATAGACGGTGCAATGTTTAACTGGCACAAAGATAAGTAAATTGCACAATATTTATATCTCACCAATTTCAGTAAGGATTAGTGATGACTAAAAGCTCTATGGATTGTGCCAAAATAATTTAAGTATATTGACATTGTAGATTTGATAGGAGAGTGTGCGCGCACTGGTGTGCATGTTATTTTTCTTTCTGCATGCCTTTCTTTGGTTTTTTGATATTTTTGGAGAGCCATAGAGGATCTTGCTTTCCACTGATGCATTAGGGTATGTTCACACAATATGCAAAGCTGAAAAGCTTAATTTATGGCTGCCTGGCTGCCACACATTATTTGGTTCATATGCAGCATGAGTTAAATAGCAGGCATAACTAATAACTAAACTTTTAGTTTAGCAAGTGGCAAGCCACATCCAACCTTTTGTCTGTCTGTCTGGGGGAACCCTTAAGGGCAGGGAAGGTCAAAGCAGGAGTCCTCAAGTGAAGGCAGCACTTCCAAAATCTGTCCTACCAGAACAGTTTTTCAATAGTTCAATAGGGACAGCTGCTTAATTCCTATATTATATAAACATACTTGGGAGTAAGAGTGTCAGCAGGGTATGGTTAAAAATGTCAAAATGGAAGATATCGTGCAATGGAAATCTGCCTGGTTTTTACATGCTTCTTGGGGCAGAATTTAATCTTATTCTAAAATGATGCTGTTGAGTGAAACTCTAACATATCCTGTCCTTGCTTTTGAATTGCTGAAAGCTTGCTTAAAATAGGACTTACCAATTGTAATTTCTGTTTCCTGTGCAGGACGACCCCCTGGGGAATATAAACCTGGCCATGGAGGTTGCTGAAAAACACCTGGATATCCCAAAGATGTTGGATGCAGAAGGTGTGAGTTAATGTGCTTTTAATAGGCAGCAGGTTGCAACCATTAAAAGTCTTTTCGTCCCATATGTTATAAGGAAAGGACCTCCTTCACATAGTTATTTATCAGACTGCATTCTACCTGTCATTTCCATTTAGACTGGAATAAGAAAATGTGCTCTGATGTAATTGAAATTAATAACAGTGGGGAGGCAATTTTCAGTCCCCCCTTCTTTTCATTTAGTTACCCTTAAACACTCCATGCTTTCCAAGCAATTCAGAAACATAAATCCAGAGATTTCAAGTAAAGTATCATTTGAAGACCTGTATCAGAATTATTTTTTAAATCCAGCTAAAATAATTGCCTTCTGAAACTCCTGGCAACTAA
Source organism: Boaedon fuliginosus (assembly GCA_027560395.1). Lineage (NCBI taxonomy): Eukaryota > Metazoa > Chordata > Lepidosauria > Squamata > Lamprophiidae > Boaedon > Boaedon fuliginosus. The sequence goes on along the minus strand of JANHGC010004802.1, from coordinate 96,083 downwards.
AAATGCAGCAAGTCAGGGACAAGAGTCCCCAATTCAACCTGAACCCCCTTTTTATTTTTGTTGTTTATACAAGGCACTTTAAAAGGGGCAGGGCTTCATTTCTGGGGTTGCAGTTGCCATTTTGACTCCCCCCTCCCCAAACCAGGTAACAGAGACATAACACATTCTTAGACATTTTTGAACAGTATTAGCATTAGTGCTGAATATTGTCAGTTGAGAGCAACATCTATCAGCACAATTTATCCATGCTTTCCCTGAAAATCTTCCCTGGAGATAATGCAGGTCTGTGAAATGACTTGTCATCCCATCTTGTTTATTATTGCTAGGCTATGCAGTCAAGAGCAAAAAGGACTTGATTTTTTTTTGTGGGGGGGGAACGGGGTTTACAGCTTCTCTAGTGTTGAGATACTTGTCCTCAACTAATGTTGCTACTCAGATTTACTTGCCTCATTTGGTATTCTACACCCATGGTACAAATACTACAGTGGTTTCATGATTTACAACAGATAAGCAATTCTTTTGCATTCACTGGCAGATTTGAAATTTCGAAAGTATGGCTGGTACTTGCCTTATTTCAGAAAGGCTGCCATGGTGGAAGTATCCGTTTATTAGAAAAAATAGACATAAAAGAACCCACGCTAATCTCCTGCTCTTCTTTATTGATTTTATCTTGGTCTTTCTACAGGGCTCAGTGGGTTCATTTCAAATAAAGACTTGCCCTTCAGCTATTCATCTTGTTTATTTTCTAAGGATGTGAGGTTTATGCAAGCCCAAGGCATTCTTATAAATACAAGTACATTTTTAACATGCTACCTATTCAATTGTCTTTTTCAGTTTAAAAAAAATGGATAGGCCAAGGGATATCTACTGGCTTCTTGCTTTCTACCTGTCTGTCTTTTGGAATGGCTTAACCATGTAATGTCAGGTTCATTAAATTTCTTTTCTCCTGTTGTCATTGGGCATATCCCAAGAACGAGACTGTTTTATTTCAGTTTGAAATTAACTGTTAAAGGAATATGTATCTAGTCAGTACTTGAGGGGAATATAAGTCTTGGTGGAAAATGATTTGAGATCTATAAACTTTATCTTCAATGAAAACACATGCTTTCATGGATTTCTTATTTTTTTTTAAACAATGTTTATTATTTTTCCAAAAGAAAAGACAAGTATAAAACCATGCATTTTCTTATCTGGATGCAGTTGCTTGAGCCTGCCATCATCTCAATATTACCTTACATACATTAGTTCATTAATTCTTAAAATTGTACAATCAAAACTATCTAAAAAACATCTTCATGACCAATGATTCCCCCCAATTCATCTATTATTTGTATCTCAATACCCCCCCATACTTTAATAATGAGTATTCATATAAAAACAGGAACAGAAAAAAATGATCAGGTATTGTATTTTTTTTACTTTTCCTCTGGTTTCTTTCTGTAAAAAATATGTTTTAATGTCTTTCTGCTTCAGTCCTTTTTGCACTCTATTCGTCTTTTTGCTTTTCATCTCCATTTCTCCTTCCCCTGCCGATGTTTCTCTCTCCACTGTTGGTCTTTCTTGTCTCTTCTGCTGGGTTAGTGTTCCATTCTCCATTTCTGCTTGAGCTTCCATACCCACCTCTGTGTCCACTTCTAATTTTTTATTTAAAATATCCATTATTTTCTGTCCAATCTGCTTCATTGAATCAAAGGTGTCCACCGCTCTCCCACAGTAACCTAGGATATCATCAATATCTTTCATTACTTTGTCCAAATCCATTTTCTTTCGAGCTTGATTTCCACCACCTCCGCTCCTGGGCTCCACTCAGCTGTTCTTTTTTTTTTTTGGGCTTCTCCTTTTAAAACGCCGCTAGTACCTTTTTAAGCATACTTTGCTTCGAGGCTTATCAATTTCTACTTGAGTAATTTCATCTCTCAAGTCAGCTGCACTCAGCACTTTACCTTTCCCTCTTGCACGTGCTTTTCCTGATAGGCTCCGTCTTTGTGACCGCCATTAAAGATGCCCTCCTGCCGGCCATCGGCTACGAGGACAATAGCTGTTCAGGGAGAAGGTTTACAACCCTTCTCAACCCGTCCAGAGAATCCCCTTTGCTTCACCTCCTCTATGGGGAAGCTTAGACTCCTTAAGGAGCCCTTGGACTGGTAGGATTAGGGCAGCATTGCAGAGGTCGCAAATTCCATACCTAAATCCGCCGGAAGTCCCACTGGAAGTCTCCTTTCATGGATTTCTTCTTAAGGGGAAATGAATTGGACACCCTAATGTCAGAATTTGGGGGTATATAAGATGGGATCGAATTTATCAGGCATGGTTTTTTAAATAGTCAATCCTCTTGAAAATATTTCGTGGCTTATCATTCTTGTTTTTAATTGGTGCTAGGAAAGAAGAGTATTTTTGCTCTACGGCTGCTATGATAATGTATGGTTTTTTTGTTTTTTTTTCATATCCTGTGATTCCTTTCTTATTAGAAGATATAGTTTGCTCCCTTATAAAATGCATGGGTAGTTTTCAGAAAGACCTTGTTTAAAAAATAATCACAGTTGCTTTCTTTCACACTTCCACACGATATCTGAGGGCATTTGTCAGATTCATTGTTTATATGCTGGACAATATTAAATCTCTACCATGCAGAAGTAAAATAATAATAGCATTGAAATCTGTACTTGTATTCTGGAAAGATGATTCCTTTTAAACAATGAAAACAATAATGCAGATATTACTAAGGACATGCTACCTTGAATTATGTTTTTTTTCTGGACAGGGCCTTTGACGGGTAGAAACTTCTAAGCATCTGTCAATAGTGTCCCTGTGCATTCAGAAGCACAATATATGGTTACCTCAGATTGTAAAGTTCGGTCAGGCAAACCTCAGCATTTCAAACATTTACAGGCACACGATATTCTCCGGGGGATAACAAAAGTCAAGATGACACACATATCTGCAGGACTGAAGCCATGCATGTAAAAAGGGAACAGAATTTTGAATGTGAAGGCACACCCAACGTCTTGACTAGTTTGATTCTCCAAGTACACACTCCTGAATATATGCCAATGTCTTTGAAATCAAACCATATAGTATGCCAACACCTTATTTGTCTGCAAGTATTCCTCTCAAAAACCATGGATATCTTTAATCCTGTTCTCCAGGATTTCCATTTTAGCATCAATACTTTCCTCTTCCAGTCTAAATGACTCTAACATACAGAGAACAAAATGGAGCCCTTGTGGTGCCTCCCTTACTTGCTACTGTTCTTCTACATATTGTGCTTGTTTTCTTTCTTTTCTTCTTTTCTGACAGACATTGTGAATACCCCCAAGCCTGATGAAAGAGCAATCATGACTTACGTTTCTTGCTTCTACCATGCTTTTGCTGGAGCTGAGCAGGTATTCATCATCATCACCTTCTGGATTGCTGTGTGCATTGTGCATTTCAGGTTTCCATTAGTCCTTAAACCACTTTGTTTTTTTTAATTAGGACTGACAAATAAAAGTATATGGCGCTATTAGAAAAACTGCAGTAATAGACATGTACAAACAAGCATAAATAGATGCATATAGAATAAATAAAAATAGATAGTCCTCAACTTACAACCACAACTTTATTTATTTATTTATTTATTTATTTATTTAATTTATATCCCGCCTCTCTTCCCCAATGGGGAACTCGAGGCGGCGTACAACATATAAACTGTGCCCTATAAAATAAAATACACATACATTCACCCGATCATTCATAAAACAAACTAGGGGGGAGGAGGGGAGAATGATCTTAGTTCCACGCCCTCCGCCATAGCCAGGTCTTAGTGGCCTTGCGGAAGGCGGGCAGATTTGGGATGGTCCTGATATCCACCGGGAGTGAGTTCCAAAGGGAACTCGGGTTGAACAAGAGATTTTTATTGTTGCATTTTTAGAGAAAGTGATAAACTACGGTATCAAAATTGAAGTTACATTTGCAAAGGAATTTCTGGAAGGAAATGAAGAGAAGGTGATAAAAAAAATAAGTTGTGGGACATTATTTGATGGGGTTAAGTAACAGTATGGTAATTGTCTCTGGTAACTCTTAATGGAATATTTTCTGATTAACTTTGAATGATGATGCTTTAAAGACTTGTTTATAGATATAAGACTTGGGAAGAGAAGATTTTTTTTGTATTTTTAGAGAAAATGGTAAAGTTATTGTGTAAGTGAAGGGAATATGAAATTTACTTACTAGATTAAAGTCAAAATCGTTATTGTTATTTCTGGTAGTTCTTAATGGATTTTTGCTGATTAAGATTAAATGGTAAGGCTTCATTGATTGTGAATACACAAATATGGAATGAAGAGATTGTTAGAGATGTTAGAGAAGATAAGTTACTGAAATTGTTTGTACTCTTGATGAACTAGGAAGTAATTTTTATATACTTCTTCCTTTTTTCTTTTATGTATTTTTCTTCATATAGTTTATACTTCATATAGCCCATAGTTCTTTTCCTTGAACTTTCATCTTTTTTGTATTTTTCTTTGTATTAATTTTAAACTTGAATTTACAATTAAAAATTATTTCAAAATTCTATATATTAAGAGATTCTCTGTTTTTTGGGGTTGAGCAACAATACTAAATTATAGCAATTTGATCCAACTTGCCCTTATGAAATACACATTCTAGTGAAAAAGAAGGGGGGACATATTTTTAATTTTGTTAACAGATACTTAGGAAAAAGAAAAGAGAAAGAACAAAATGTTGGTATTAAAATTTAAGACTGTATATCCAGTTAACCTTACCATTAGCCTGACACGATCAACAACTACAGGAGGGACAAGGTCTAACTGCTCCTCTGGGACTTGTGTTAAAGCCATTTTACGAAGTTTCTTATTTTTCAATGTACCTGCAAATAAATATGGATAAGATTACAATAATTCGAAGATGTTATTCAACTGCATTCCAAGAAATGGAGCTAAATTTATTAAACGGAAATATTTAGACTTAAATAGTTCTTGCTAACCTATTTTATAAAAAGTGGAAGCAACAACAACATTTATTTATTCATTCATTTATTGGATTTATATCCCGCCTCTCTTCCCCCTGACGGGGAACTCGAGGCGGCGTACAACAATAATAAAACGTGC
>JANHGC010004802.1:74605-90875 GCA_027560395.1 Boaedon fuliginosus | reverse complement strand
GTCCCCATCCAGATCCTCACAGCCTCCAGGCACCGAGACATCACCTCAACAGCTTCGCTAGATTGGCCGGGGACCGATATGTACAACTGGGTATCATCAGCGTACTGATGATACCCGACCCCGTGCCGCCGAATGATCTCACCCAGCTGACCTTGGAATTTTGGTTGTAATTCATTGTGGTCATTAAGTAAGACACCCACATGACCACCTCACTCAATGAGCACAATCCTAGTTCTCTACATTGTGATCATTAAAGCAACTATGCAAGGGTTCCTCAGGGGGTGGGGGAGGCCTTGGCTGGCCTGGCACTAACTAGCATGCCACAGGCCAACTAGGCCTACCTACATGCGGGTCCCTGCGTCCCCTCCAACTCCTGAAAGGCCTGGACCTTCTCCCTATCCCACTATGCCAGGGTCTATTTATTTTTCCCTTTCCCTGTAAGTGCTGAGAAATGAACCAAGCTGATGCTAACCTAGAAAGCTAAGGGAGGCAATTTCCCTCAAGGCTAGTGAGGCAGAAACATGATGACAGCCTGCAAAGTTCCTGATCCTGGACCAGCCTTGAGAAATATTGCCTTCATTAGCATCATAACAGTTGGGCTTACCTGGCAGCAGTGGCAGGAAAAAGGAGGCGTAAGTGGCTTTGGCCATGATGGGGAAGGCAGAAGGCCCGGGACTCTTGGGAGTGATGGAGATGGAGAGAGGTGCCACGCAGACTGGTGGGCCTAGTTGCCAAGGCCTTTCGGCCCATGGCAGGTTTCTACATGCCAATGGCCTAGCTAGCCGAGGCCTCCCAGTCTTTCCAGTGGAAGGAAAGGGTTGCAATGCTTCCACAGCCATAAAGGTGATTGGACCAGAATTTTTATCATGTGAGTGTCGGTTCTGCAATGGTCAGGATTTCAGACCACAGTCATAACTCCCTTTGTTCAAATGGTTGCTGAATGAATGTTTATTAAGTCAAGGACTACCTGTATAATTACTGTGATAATTTTTATGAGTTTTGCAAAGGCCACTACCATTTTTCAGGCAAAGCCTAACCATTGGGGAAGAAAATCCTTTTTGCAGCGTTAAGGCAGTTTATAGTGATGGAAGGAAAGCATTTCTCCGGCTGCTCTAATATGATTAGACTGTCTGAATTATTCAGATTCAATATAAATATTTTAATAGTTTTCAGACTGTACTCTGGCGAATTCAGATTTTTCTGCAGCTAATCATCACTAAGGAGACCGACAAGGACAGATAATCTTAGAAAAAGCATTTACCTTTGCTATTAAACTATTGCAAAATTAGAATTGCCATAAGAATATCCCTGGGGCAGTTTCCCCCAGGATGATAATCATCAGACAAACTGGGATTAGACCTTCGGGAATTTCTCAGCCAAGATGGCCATTGGTTATATGAACTGGATGTAGTAATCTCTATATATGTGAAAATCTAGAGGTTGTTTTGTAAAAGGCTCAGGCCCAGCAGAGTCATAATCAACTAGCTGAGAGGACAGATGGTGTCCCCAGTACGTACCACATAATTTTTTGCTGTGTGCAGAGATTCCAGGGTATACTGTATGTGGAGGGTAATATTTGGCTGTAAAGTGAAATCAGGATTTTATTAAAAAATTATTGCCACTGAAGGAGTCATCCTCACTTTATTATTTTCTGGGTAAAAATTCAGAGGTAAGTTAATTCATTCCCCTTTTTTGCCTCCTTCCCTCTTTCCTCTCTTTCCCCTCCTAGATAGTAGTATAGATTCCCTTAACATCCTATTATGTGATTGTGCACTGATAATTCATTGTTTACATTACCAGTGGTAGAGATGAAACACCAACTAGCTAGCTGTAATAGAAACCTTTGCAATTAATCAAAGATTAAACTGGGAATTACAGAACACCATTTCCACAGGTTTTTCCTAATATTCCACAGGTTTTCCCACCATTTCCACAGGTTTTTCCTAATATTAATATTTTTTGTTAAAAAACTGAGCAAAAAAATAATTTTGTGGCTCTCATTTATTTATCATGACTGAAGCTAATGGAGCAATCATTCTTTTATTCTTTTAAGATGCTACTGAAAAATGTCTGTTTTATTATAACAGATTAACACTGCTATTTCTTTGAAATGACTATTTGTTAGTACAGTACATTTGAGCATCAATAAACCTAGGAAAATTGCAAACCAAAGTGTATGTAATAGAATGTGAAGTTCTTAATATTGCTAAATTAATTAATTGATAGTTGCTTTTTCCAACAATTATTCATCCTGAGACATTTGTCACTAACTACTTTTGGAAATATTATTTTTACATTAGTTCATGATTATATTATTTTTGCTTCTATGACCCTATTAAATTTCCTTCAATGAAATGTAATTAGATCAAAATATGTTTACATATACATATTAAGATTATGGCTTTTCTAGTGTATTTTATAAATAAATTGGCAGATAATAGTTATTTTTATAGTGGGTTCATAAATTAAAATCAGATTAAGCCAGGATCATGATCAGATTCATAAATTAAAAACTACTACCTCAGGACTGATTTTAAAAAATCACCTGAAATTATATGATACAGTTATAATACAATACTGTAATTAGATAAAGAAAATCTAACATCTTTCTCAAAGAAAAATATCAATATGTTACAAGACTGTTTAACATAAAGGTTTTTAGCATAGAAGTTGTGCTAGTTTTGAAGAAATATTTTTATGACATGTGTGTTTCATCATAAACTAGAAGGGAATTTTAATTCAAAGTACTGGTTGTTAGCTATAAAGCCCTAAATGGAAAAAGGCCTTGTGACTTGTAGGACTGCCTGCCTCCTACAGTATGTGCATGGCTAATTCAACCTTGCAGGGTTGACATATTTTCAGAGTCCTTTGATTAAACAAGGCCATCTATCTGGACCATGGAGCTTTCTTTGTAGCAGTTCCTGCACTCTGAAATGAGATTTCTCCACATGATCCAGATGGCCCCAACTTGCTGTTGTTTAGAAAGGCCACAAAGACTTGGGTTTTTTTGCCTGGCCTTTGGCAAAGGAAAATAGCAATAAAAATAGCACTTAGACTTATATACCATTTCACAGTGCTTTTACAGCCCTCTCTAAGCAATTTGCAGGGTCAGCATATAACTCCCAACAATCTGGGTCCTCATTTTACTGATCTCACAAAAATGGAAGGCTGAGTCAACCTTGAGCTGGTGAGGATTGAACCACTTTTCTTATCTTCTATCTCAGACAAGCCATTTGATGCTCCCTAGATGTGCTGGTCATATTTGCTGGAGAAAGGAAGTGTGTCCTCTGAAAGCAAGAGTGCTGGTGTCATTACAGTCTCCAACCTACATTTCTGTCCTGTTCTGTCCTAGCAATATAGAACTGAATGACAGATGATAAGAGGGCAGATCTGAAAAAAATGAATTGTTTTCTCAACATCTAAATTCTTGAATGCTTTGGTGAATTGAGAAAGTTTTCAGGACCTTGGACAGAACACAGGAAGCATTCAAGCCTGATTATTGTAGAACTGTACTATTTCTCTCAACCCTCCAGAAATAGTTTTTCAAAAAGAGATACATTCTTTATCCAGAAATCTAACACTTCATTGCTTCTCCATAGGCCCCTGTTGGGTCTGTTTTGGGGCACTGGCTCTTCAGAATTTGTTGCACTTAGAATGGAAGTGCAGGCACCGTGTTGGATATAGCCTTGTAGGATGCAAGCAATTCCAAGGTGCAATGTTGGATTATTATTTTTTGGGAAGTCTAAGCATTTCAGCAGTTCATCTCAGCAGTATGCTCAGGCCTCAGGCCATTAGCTGATAACCCACATATTTCCATTTATTTCCCTTAGTGGACTCCATATTATGACATTTAAGATATTTTTCCTTTGATCATATTGGATTCTAGGGTCAATGGAAGAAGTTTCCACCTGTGAAGTGTCTTTTAGTGCCAGTTCTCACAAAGAGGTTACACTTTTTTTTACAGGCAGTGGCATGCCTATATACCCAGTCATGCAGACAAACTTCCTATATGAAGTGGGCACTAACACAGGCAAATGGCCAATTTTGCCATTAACCTCTATGCTGTTATGACAGGAATGACTGCGTTGTGTTATATAAGCACCTTTTCACAGCAGAGTTTCTCCATATACATAAATCCATAATCAAGTGAGCAAAACACACACACACAGACATACACAATCCCAAAGTAAAAACAGATATTTTGTAGGGACCAACCTAAAGCCTTGGATTTTTTTTAATACTTGGAATTCAGAAAATAGCTCTCTTTGCAGCATGAATTATTCAGTAGAATTTTAGTATTTTAAAAAAGGGATTTTAGGGTGATGTAAAACTTGAATCATGATTCAATTAAACAGGGATATTAATGCAAACCTATCTAGACCTGTAGGTGATGAAAATCCCTCTGTGTGTCATCCACTGAAACTGCTTAATGAATCTGAAGTATGGCAGTATGAGAATTATTTTATGTTCCTGAAACAGCCCAATTTTTCTCTTATGTGTACTTCAATCACTGATTTTAGAAAATGGAACTGCAAGAAGGAAGTGATCCTTGAAATAATAAGGATAACATGCGTCATGTCAGTTATCTATGTGGTTATTTATGCAGTTTATGGCTATTGTTTCTGTAGAATATCCCACTTTGTCATTCACCCAATTTTAAATTATATCATATTGGAGAATTTTGTGATTCCATGCATGAAGGAATAGACAACTAAAATAATGTACCTAAACTAATAAAAAGCAATGTCTGGTTGTGCTCATTATTTTATGCTGCAGTAGCTACTGGATCATCATTCACATTTTGTTTCTGTGTGACTCTAACAATATACCTTCACCGTTTAATTTTCTGGATTTTCCAGGCAGAAACAGCAGCTAATCGGATTTGTAAAGTACTTGCTGTGAACCAAGAAAATGAAAAGTTGATGGAAGAATATGAAAAGCTAGCAAGTGAGGTAGGTGAAGCTTGTCAAAACTCTTGAGGTTTGCTTCTGATACCAAATCATTTTATGGTTAATTTTATCAGGACAGAAAAGTTACATAAAGCTGTGAACTATGGCTGAGGCTTTCTTTTTTTAATATAATTAGTGGGGGAGGAATCTCCATTTATATCTCTAGCTTCTTTTTTTAGGATACTAAAATAAATATGGTTGTTGTTACTTGCAATAATAAGCAACTATTAGATCTGATGTGTATTGGCTATTCTTGTATCTGCTTTTACCATATTCTGGATTAATTTTAGATTTTGGCCATCCTAATAAAAAGTTAATGACCAAATTGTAGAAGTTTGTATATAAGACCTTTGTCCACACAACAGAGTGGACTAAATAAAATAGATTGGATGGTTTATGGTTCAGCAAGCTGAAGAAACTTGCTTATTACATTAGTGTATTATATAAAACAGGCCATTATCTAATGGGATTTATTTGTTTGGGACATAGCACTTTCTGCTAGTACACATCAACTGAGTTTTTTAAATCTGGATTTAGCATATTATGTGAACCCAGCCAAAGTGTAAAAGTTACAGTCTTACAGACAAAATGGAAACTATTGGTAACTAAAATAAATGGAAAACTGTTACTTTTACCCTGTCAAGGGATTTCAGTCACTTCTGGCTCCCTTATATGTTTATTTATTTTATTTTTAACCTACCTTTATTATTATTATAAATGACTCAAGTGGATAAAACATATCTAATATTCCTTTATCTTCCTATTTTCCCTGTAACATGAACTCTGTCAGGTGAGTTGGCTTTGAGAGAGACTGATTGACTCAAAGTCCCCAGCCAGGTTTTCCTGTCTAAGAGAGGTCTAGCCTGGTGCCTTAACCACTCCTCCAAACTGGCTCTGTCAGCCATAGCTTTCTTTTGGAATGTACTGCCAGGCAAAATGGTCATGGCTACTGCCTATCCCAGAATGCCCTTCCTTCTTAATTGCTCAACTGTTCATAACCATAGTAGTCTACTGGAAGGCAATAACTGGGTTCTCGCTTCCTCACAAGTTATAAGATACTTGCTTCCTCTTACTGTGGCAGGATTATCCACTCACCACTATCATGAGTACTAATATGCTTTATTCAGCCAACCAAAAGTAAAAAATAATCTTGTAGTATTAAAAATGGAAACCCACACCCAGGAAATCTTGTCCAATGTTTAAGCTACTGTAGAAGATATTAGATTAAGAATCTTCTTTTATTTCTATTTTTTAATTGTTGTTTTCAGAGGGTTTTTTTGGTCATTTGCTAACACGTCTACATGTGTGCAAACAGCTTTTAGAATGGATTCGACGTACCACCCCTTGGCTGGAAAACAGGACCCCAGAGAAGACAATGGTAGCTATGCAAAAGAAGTTAGAGGACTTCAGAGATTATCGCCGAAAGCACAAGCCTCCCAAGGTGCAGGAAAAATGCCAGTTGGAGATCAATTTTAACACTTTGCAGACGAAACTGAGGATCAGCAACAGGCCAGCTTTCATGCCATCAGAAGGGAAGATGGTCTCGGTAAGTAGCAGTGCATTTGGGCTATACGCTATTAAAGCTTCCAGTTCTGGAAACTGGAAAATTGTTTCAATCTCATCAAAGCAATGATCCTGTATTATAAGGGTAAGGTAAAGGTTCCCCTCGCACATATGTGCTAGTCATTCCCGACTCTAGGGGGCGGTGCTCATCTCTGTTTCAAAGCCAAAGAGACAGCGCTGTCTGAAGATGTCTCCATGATCATGTGGCCGGCATGACTATATGCCAAAGGTGCACGGAACACTGTTACCTTCCCACCAAAGGTGGTTCCTATTTTTCTACTTGCATTTTTACATGCTTATAAACTGCTAGGTTGGCAGAAGCTGGGACAAGTAACTGATTATAAGTTATATATAATCATTTGATAATAATTTTATAATTATTATTTTATAATTATAAATTTTATAATTTATTTATAATAAATTATAATCATTATGAGGGAATCATGAGCAAATCCAGAAGAATAAAAGTTTTGATGTGGCTCAGTCTTCAATAGGCTGGCAAGGTAGTTCAGGCAAGACAGAAAACAGGGGTAGTAGCTCTATCTTTATTGTTAGGCGACATTAACCGAATCTTAAAGATGGAAAGCATTTCTGCCCTCCTTTACTTTTACTTTCCAGAGTAAACTAGGGAGGGTGCTATTGAAACATTTCCCATGTCACCCCCACACCTTCTATGGGCCGAGACATCTTTTATCTGCCAATTTGTAGCTCTCCCTCCTGTCTTCCAACATTGTTCCTATTTATTATTAGAGTCTCAGCATTTTGTTCATCCACTCCTGATTCTCTGTCTCTTTGGTCTTCAGTGAGACTGCTTCTATTTAAAATGAAGAATTGCAAAATAGGCAGAAAAGAGTAGAGAGTTAGGCTTGTGATATTATTGACATTATTAAGAAAGCAGCCACCTTGAATACCTTTCATCATGAGATTAGAAGCTTTCAGAACTATTTTCGCCCATCCAGAGTTTGTTACCCTACATTATGGGGGACTTGAGGAGGCATATTCCAGCTAGTTACACCATCCCAGAATTGTTATGTCTTTTACCAAATATATTTTTTTCATTATGTTATTCTGGGAAAAAGAGAAATGGAGGGTGAATTATTATAATGACATGTTTTTATATTCATTATAATAATTTAACTGTTTGCTTTAGAAAGTTAATATAACAGTCCTTCTCAACTCAATTTTGGCCCAGGGTCAGACAAGGAAGAATCAGAGAAAATGCTTAGCCAATCTGAAAACCCCTTCTTAAAATACAGGTTTTAAATATCTGGTTTAAAATATCCCCATGCTTTTGTAGGATATTGCCAGTGCTTGGCAAAGACTTGAACAAGCGGAGAAGGGCTATGAGGAATGGCTGTTGAATGAAATACGAAGGCTTGAACGTCTTGAACATCTGGCTGCTAAGTTTAGGCAAAAGGCTACATCACATGAAACTTGGGCATATGGTAAGTTGGGATCCCCTTTCCTGGAAAAATATCTAACTGGTGTTTTCCCTTTGAAATAGAATTTAAAATCAAATGAAAAATGGTTCAAATGAAAAAAAGTGGACAAGAAAGAGAGGATAAAGAATGGGTAATCATAGGAGAAAGGAATAGACAGAGGGATATAAAAGCCAACAACTAAAATATGAATTGTAAAATAAAAAGAAAGTCAATGGGCTTAGCTTGTCTGATAGTTCCTTGGCTCCTGATAAGGTTGCTGCTGACATGCAATCCTATTCAGCAGATAACTCAGATTCATTCTGAGTTGGATTCCAGCTAAGAAGGTGGAAGTGACAGAGTCTTGGGGTGCTCTCTGGGATAGGTTTAAGTATTTTGGTCCCAAGAAAGTTGGCAGGATGTTCAGATCTAGGGACACTGCCTATTTAGAGCCAATGGCCTCCTGGTTTGAGTCTCGGGAGAGGGGAGGTATGTGAGTAGCTTCATGCAGTAGTAAATGCCTCCTTGTGGAAGGAGATGGTTCTGCTTGCTCGGAAAGAGGTAGTAGTAGATCTGCCTCCTCAAGAGATCATTGCTGGATCATCTTCATCACAAGATGCTGGTCTTTACCTTTAAAGTCATACCTGGCATAAGATCAGATTATTTGTGGGACAGCCTTCTCCCCAAAATTTCTGTTTGTCTACCATGCTTCCATAGGCAGGATATGGTCTAGTTCTCTCACTCATTGCTATTTTATGGGTAGCAAAAAGGTGCCTTTTTAGAGGGAGCTCCTATGCTCTAGGACAATCTTTTCCCTTTTACACTATATGCTAAGCCCCAGATTTGCTTGCCTTTAAAAAAGCAACTGAGATCTGACTTTTTCCAGAGATGTTTGTATCGAATCACATTTTTGGTTGTTTTTGCTGTCATATTTCATTATTTATTTAATTATCTTGAAATTCCGTGCACACCTAGACAGCAAAAAGTGTTCATCATGGTGATTCATAAGTGGTGCAGGTCAAGAGCATGTGCTATCATGATTGAAGCAAATATAGTTGTTCATGGGGCCTTCACTGCTTCCAAAGATTTGCTCTGGGAAAACATTGAAGTTTTCACACCCTATCTGAATATAGAAAGTAGCCACCTTTAAACTTCTGGAACTTTAAAGTATTAGAGCAGTGTTGGCAAACCTTTTCCAGCACTGAGTGCCAAAATAGGAGTGCACATGGGAGCACTGAAAACTGGACACCTGGTCTTCCAATTTCTGGTGTGCATGCACACATGAAAACCAGCTGACTGGCACGCATGCGTGCACTGGAAACCAGAAGCTCAGCTTTCCAATGTGCGCATGTGTGCTGGGGTGTGAAGACCAGCTGGCTGGAACCCAGAAAAGCAATGGGTGTTGGCTGGCGTGCCTGAAGAAATGGCTCTGTGTGCTACTTCCGGCACGTGTGCCATAGGTTCACCATCATGGTATTAGACAAATAATCCTGAGACAAATAACAAAATATGGATAAAGCTGTATTAAAGTAAATATAGCAAATCTGCCACATAATGGCAGATTCGGAGAGGTGGCAAACCATGCACTCCACTTATCCACCCCTTTCTATCTATTTCTGTGAAGTGTTTCTTCACACATTGTACTTTTAACCATGTGTACTTGTTAATGGTGGAACAGCTGCTAAAGTGCTGGTTTAATCATTCCCCGGGAGCCTTTGGGCAGTATTTGCTATTCAGGAAAAAGGTCTTCTTCAACAGGAATCTGTGGGTTGACCTTATGAGCATAGTGGTTAGAAGGCAGTACTGGCATAGTGGTTAGAAGGCAGTACTGCAGGCTAATTTTGCTGCCTGCCCACTGCCTGCAGTTTGGCAGTTCACTTCTCACTGGCTCAGGGTTGATTCAACCTTCCATCCTTCCGAGGTGGGTAAAATGAGGACCCAGACTGTTGGGGGCAATATGCTGATTCTAGTAAACCACTTAGAGAGGGCTGTAAAGCACTGTGAAGCGGTATATAGGTCTAAGTGGTATTGCTAAGAGCTATTATCACCACCATCTTGTAATCATTATAGCTTCACCTTTGGGTCAGGGCCCCACACGATGATAAAAGCAAAGGGGAATGGGAATCAGCTAAAGAGGCATTTGCTGCCATATTTTGGGCAACTAAATAGTAATGTCACTGTCATATATCATTTGATATGTGATTTTACTACTGTTGAACTATTTGACCACGCCAGTCATTTCTCTTTGTCTTTGGGCCCTTAGTCACCAGTCCTGCCAATATCCCACTTCAGTGGCTTCGTTCTTCTCTCTTCCTACCAGGCAAAGAGCAGATTCTGCAGCAGAAGGATTATGAAGCTGCTTCCCTGACAGAGATCCGGGCTTTGTTGAGGAAACATGAAGCTTTTGAGAGCGACTTGGCTGCTCACCAGGACAGGGTGGAACAGATCGCTGCCATTGCCCAGGAGCTGAAGTATGTTCCATTTAGAGGCACACAGCTGCTGACATTTACCCGATAAACTCTTTCCAATAAATTCGATAGTGTCATAGGTGCAATGTAAAAATTCCACAGATAACTTTCTAAGTGTTATTATCTTGGCCTGCTCCCTGAAAATCTTTTTGATTTCCTCCTTAACTAAAAATAGAGGTGCCTTGCAGGGCAACTCCTGCAAAGCTAAATTAATGATAAACCTTTTCTCTGGTCCACTTTCTGATTGGTAATCTTGAAGTGGAAGGGGCAGTCCTGACTTAATACATTTAGTCTAAGTGATACTAAACAGGAAAGCTGTCTTACAGTTCCTAATTGATTTTCAGTTACTGCAATCTTCACCATTAAGATTATTTGCAGAGATGTTGATATTATTTCTTGTAGTTATTTTCTATTTATCTCTCTATCTACAGAATAGAAAGAGGTAGCACACTTTGTTTTGAGGCATTTATAGCTAAAAAGTGGGTGATAGCTCTAAGCCAGAGATGTGTTTCCAAATTGGTCCATCCCATGTGAACAAGCTTTCCGAATTTCTGTGGACTTTAAATCCACTTTTGTGATGGAGTTCATCAGAAGCTACTGAACAACAAAATCTATCCTTTTTCAGCATTAGTGATATTGCTGTAGGAGTTGGGATTTGGGTTCGAGAACATCTGAAGACTACCGATTATTTAGTTTTAGTGTAGGAACAGGAGAAAGTCATGTCCAATGCTAATTGTTATTTGCCAGGAGCATAAGCTGCAAGGTGACAGGATGTCGGGCTCAGAAGTTAAGTAGGAGCAGCCATGGTTAGTATTTGAATGGGAGACACTGGCCTGATTCTTAACATAATGTCATGGACATGAACATCAGAAACAAGGCAGATGGGACAATTTCCTTCAGTAGATCAAATTCAGTCTTAGGTGATGGTATTGTTGAATACTCTTTTCATATTTCTCTTCAAATAGGTTTTGATTGAAAAACAATCATCAGAAAAGTATGAATTTTCTTTTCTGGGAATTGTTCTTAGAAAGATGGGCAGGTTAAGAAATTTTGGGCATGAGGTGGGTTAAACGCTGCCAATAAGTGGTACAGGTCATTTGAGAATGATACTGTTCTTTATGTTGTTTGGTTTGGCATAGCTCTCTATTTCTATTTCCCATCCCTTGATAATGCAAGGTTGCTATTTCTGGAAAACAATTGTTATGTTTGACCTTGAACTATGCTGGTTAAAGTTCAGTGTCAGCTTCACCATTTTCTGTTATGGCAGCTGAGATTGCTAAGATCATAAAGATTAAAATTGTTGAAGTCTTATTGAACAATGGTCTCTGCATACTGCTATATGTGTGCCACGTGAGTAAGGCAGCCGCCATTGAGTTCCCACAAGTGTATAATACCAAAAATAAAATCTTATAGGCAATTACAAACTTCAAGTACAAATTTGTTCAGTGAAGGAAAAGAATACAGATGCAACTTGGGTATATATCAACATATTCATGAACTGCAATATGTTGGCTTACAGGGTAATTACTAGTTTAGAATTTCTACTTACACAGACTAGTGTGAACGTGTGCTGAATAGAGCGACTTTGGCCAAGGTTTTGGCATATTGCCAAGATGTATCTAAACTGCCTAGAATCATACTTGCCATAGCAGGAAATGCTGCAGGAAGCATAGGTGCAACTAAAGCTGCTAACCTCACCTATACCTGCTGTATATGACTGAGAAGCATTGAGTGAATACCTCAGTTGACCAAAGGTTTGATGGATAGCAGAGAGGAATATGTATGATGACCAGGTCATAAAGAAGGGTGCAGCTTGAAATGTATGAGGTAAGAAATATGAATGAATGCACGAAATGGAAGAAGAAAAATGCATGCCTGTAAAACTCAGGGAAAGACAGTAATTGTTATGAATGAAATGGAGTCGTTGAATACCGGCAGCGAAGTTAATGTGTACGTTTTATTATGAAGGTGCTGAAGTATATGTTATGTTGGAAACTACAAATTGATGTCATTTAGATTGTTACGTGAAAATCCATAGGTAGTGGATTAACTATCATGTTTAATTGTAATAAAAGATGACAAAGAAAGAATCAGAGATGAGTTGAGAAAAATTGTGCAGCGTTCACAATGAACTGATCTATTGAGAACATTGCACAGTTTTCCTTAACTTATTCTGTTAAATGTCATGTACGTCAGCAAGAGAGTATAAAAATCTGACCCATGAATTAGTAAATGACAATGGTGGCTAGGGAGCATCTGCTTAGAAAAAGATCTGCTTATTTTGAATAAATGTTTTAAATATAAATTTATTCATATATACAGAAATCTTTTGTTTTGTGTCTCTTTGTTGCCATCTAGTAGGCATCCATATTTTATCAGTGCCAAAGTGCTAGCTCTGTATTATTGCTTGTTGAAGCCATTACCACCATGAGATTCCTTAAAGATGGAACATGTGCTCAACTAAAACCTTTTTCTATCTTTGTTTTTGGTTGAAATCAAGAGTGTTTATTCCCTATTTATGAAAACCTTCTTTAAAATTAATTATAGTATTATTTAAATGTAGAAAAAATTACAAACATCCAATCCCAGGCTAATTTCATAATATTGTTTTATGTTTGATTAACTCCTAGACTTAAATTGGTATGTACTCGCATTACTATAATGACTTTGATAAGTAATGGCATACCAGGAGCTGTCAAAGAGTAGCCAACAGCTAAATGTAGCTGATGATGAGATATTCAGAATAACAACTAGCTGAGGACAAAGTACACATGTCCAATCTCTTTAGAACCATACAAACACATTTGACAGTTAAAAGAGACCTCAATAATAAATGGCAGAATATAGGTGTCAGCTTTAGAAGCCATTTTTCTTAGGAGCTTCCACACTGCCACATTTTTGTGCCTGGGAAATTGGGAAGGGGGATTGTAGAGAGAGGGAAAGTTTAGACATAACAACATTCTTTTTCTGAGTCAAGGTTGCGCCATCCTGCACCTGCACCTGAATCCTGCACCTGGGATAGGAGTGGTTGAAGGAATGTCTCCAGTTGGGATGACCAGTGACCATGTGATGGACTGATGGGTGCAGGGGATGCGTTTCGGATTTTCAGCTACGAAGGGAAAACCCGAAACTTTCAGATTCGGGTTTTCCCAGGTGTGCCAACATGACTTCTCTAAATAAATTCTTACTTGGATTAACTTTGTCTCTGAATGTTGAAGAATATGGGGAGGTTTCTTTGGAATGCTGACATTAGGTATGAAACCATTATTTCCTTGACCCCCTAGACGTCTGCCTAGTTTTTGCACAAGGGAAACCAAGAGACGTTTAGAAAGTGGTCTCTGATATTTGTAGACTAGATGTATCCATTATTATGGTGTTATTATTTTTTTCCCCGTCTAATGAAAAAATACATAAAACTAGTAGCATTTCCACCTGTTTCTTGTTAATCCTAGTTGTTATAATTAATTACTGGAGGTGTTTTTAGCAGGGTATCTCTAATAGCAAATATTAAGGGCATAAAAACCCTGCAGAAAAAGAAACAATTGGGGGAAGCAGTTTAGAAATATAATATTTCTAAACTGCTTCCCCCAATGTTTTATGTACATGTTTTCCAAAGTAACATGGATATTATATCACTAGTTATTCAGAGCTGTAAGAATCTGGCATGTTCTGTATTCTATTGATATATTTGGATTTTTGCAGAACAAATAACTTCATTCATCATACTTCTCTATTATATATAAAATCATGGGTAAAACGCTTTGAGAAGCCATGTATTTTCTTTCTAAATGACATCAGTATTTCCTGTTGCAAATCAACTGTGTGTATGAATGGAAGATTAACTGTAATGCACATGAGATTAGTGGCTGGAAAATAGAAATCCAAAAGGTAGCAATCTGAATGTTGTTTCTCTAGAATAAAAATTGTGGATGTGTTTTTGTGACGATTGTTGGAATGATGCATTCCTCTTCTCTGGCTGTGTGTACAAATTATGTTCAGATTGCTACTGTGTACCCCAAACCAGATTAGAAAATTAATGTAGAGCATAAAGAAATTTAAATGTTATGTTCTTCTGTGCATTTCTGAATTGGAGGGCACCTGCAATTTGCAGAACCTGAGGGGAAAACTAGCTGTCACATTAGGAATACATCATTCTCTGAATTGTGTGGATTGAACCCCCTGGTTATTTGGGGTATCTGTGAAGATTGGCTAAACATGTATCCTTTTTTTTCAGTGAGCTAGACTACCATGATGCAGCAAGTGTCAATGATCGATGTCAGAAGATATGTGATCAGTGGGATAGACTGGGAACCCTTACTCAGAAAAGGAGAGAAGTATTGGAGGTAAAGTAGATGTTGACAATACCTTTACTTTTTAAAGCACTACACTCTTCAAGATTTGTGGAGAATCAGCATTCTTCAAGTGGGTGGGAATGAACTACATTATCCACAATTCTCAGCCAGCAGGGTTATTAGTCAGGCTGGCTGGTGATGATGGAAATTGTACAAGGTATCCAACATTTCTAGAAAGTTCTGTTTTCTCTCATTGTTCTGTTTATAGACTGATTTTATATAAAAAAATGTTCCCTTATTGTCAAATGCAGTACCAACTGACTGAAGTTGGCATGGAAAAACTGATTGATGTAGATATACAGTATGACTTTTTTCTACAGTTCATGACAAAGTTTGTTTAAATAGGTTTAATTTATAGGTGGTCCTTGACTTATGACTGGTTGCTTATTGACTTCAAAGTTACAACAACCTTCAGAAAATCTACTTATGCACTATCCTCAAAGTTATGACTGTCACGTGATCTCATTTTGGGCACTTGGCAACAAAAGTGCCCCTCCTTGTCCTTGGAAGCACTTCCAATGTCCTACCAAATGTAGCAAGAGACAAGCAGAAAGAGATATATAAATGTACATATCATGTTGAATAATGGCTTATATATCACAGCATGTTGATTAAATTGCAATGGCTGGGTTCACAAAATACATTGAGCCAAAACAACTACATTATGGTTTAGTATAACATATGAACCCATTCTTGGAATTAAGTGCATTGGGGTGGGAAACAGGAAATCAGATTTTAGCCTCATCAGAAGTTTGAAAAGTTGTATACTCCTAAACATTTGCATCTATGACAAAAAAGAGAAATGGGGAAATAGAGGAAAAAATCCAATAAATTTACAAATTGCAATTATAGCAACAGTCAGACACTCATAGAGCATTTATCTTCAACAAAATAATCTCATTCCAGGACATCTATCCAGATATACATATCAGGAATACAAGGCCTATAGTACAGATGCTAACTGGGTAAAATAGATCAGGCTTTTCCTGCATTATGCCCAGATTACAGCTTCACCTTCCCAAGCATAATAGAGTTAATGAGAAAAGCTGTGTTAAACAGTGATGTAGCTCCTGCCTGGACCAATCTCCCTTATTATCTCCTATAGCCTACCTGCCTGCCTCACCTGTTCTAACTGTAGTATGAATTGGGGAAAATCGGGGTGCCTGTATTGCTGTTAAATGCCATAAGCACCAATGGGATTGTGTCTTCACCATCAATGCACTGAAAACACATAGGGATGTGAAAAGTCAGAAGGAAAACACAAATAGTTGTTATGCACACCCTGACATTTGCTAGATATTAAGAAATTGAAGGACAGAGTAAAAAAGTTGCAGTATTTGTTTAACTTGCTGATTGTGTTAGCAATTAGCAATTAGATTTATATACCACTTATCAGTGCTTTACAGCTCTCTGAAAGTGGTTTACAGAGAGTAAGCATATTTTCCCCAACAATCTGGGTCCTCATTTTACCGACCTTAGAAAGGATGGAAGGCTGAGTCAACCTCAAGCCTGGGGAGATT
>JANHGC010004802.1:52516-63018 GCA_027560395.1 Boaedon fuliginosus | reverse complement strand
ATACTCTGATCCAACTGTTGGATCAGAGTATTTGCAGAATACCACAAAGTTTTTGAATGCAATCCCGCGCGGCGCACTTTTGACAGCCGATCTGGCAGCGCGTCCACGAAGCGGGTAACCAGCGAACTGGGAGAAACCCATCCCTGATTCATACTAAACCATTTACCGTGGCATTCATATATAGATTCTATTACATTTCAATTTTGAATATTTTTTCTATCTGTCTGTTTATCTGTTAGATATTGAGGGAATCTGACTCCCAAAATATTCTGGGTAACTTGCAGTTTTAAAACATAGTATACAAAGAAAAATATGATTGTTCAGACAGAACATGAATAATAATAAAAAATTGTTAGAATTTTTATAAATAACCTAAATTTAGGCCTGGGAACAGAGTGAAGTTTTCAGGGATTTACAAAACACTTGAAGGGTGGGAGCTGCATATATCTCTGGGGAGATACTGTTCCAAAGGACAGGTGCTACAATAAAGGTCCTCTTTCTTGGTCCTACAAGGTAAAACATTTAACTAAAGGAACTCAAAGCATACCCAATTGTTAGGCCCAATTGTATTGCATAGGTATTCCTTCAATTAACCAAAAACTATCTTCCAAATAAATACTGAACTGGTCCAGAAGTCAGCTGGTAACCACTGCAGCTCATAAAGCACTGATGATATGTGGGTGCAATGAGAAACACCCCTTACTGCTCATATTGAACCAGCTGTAATTCCAAATTCTCTTCAAGAGCAGTTTCCCTTGTAGTCTAGTCTAGCCATGAAATGACCAGGTGTGAGTGACCATTTAAAGAACCTTCCAGTTGAGAAAAGGATGCAACTGGCACACGAGGTGAACCTATACAAAGGCGTTTGTAACCATACCTTCTGCCTGTTTGTTGAATAGTAGCTGTGAGTCTAGTAAGGCCTCCAAATTGTATACTAGTCTTGAGTGGAGTAGTGCAATCCCATTCAAGACTAAACATAAAATCCCAGAGTATAGGACTGATTTAGACCTAGGGACCCCAAATATCCATAGTCACTCAGTCTTGTTAAGGTTGTGCTTGAAACTGTTCCTTCCTATCTAGATGTATATAGTCTTCAGAAGTTGGGGACAATACATGGACATTTTCAACTCTGCAGCCCAAGGCTGAGACAGTCAAACAAGTTAACAGTAAACAGTTCAATCAAAGACCTCCCAAGACCAGTCCCATCAGCAATGACAGGGCAAGCTACTAGAATATAAATTGACGGCAGACTCCATTCCTTACTAGCACTGATGACATTACCTAGTTAGGGTAATGAAACATCTGCAAGAAAAGAACCAAACTCAGAGACCACTAAGGACCCCTCATAACGATATTTGCTGCCATGATGTAGGCATGAACATGGGCTCTTACTCATATCTGGTCCAATTTGTTTGTCTTCATTTAATAGTGCTTTAGGTGTCTCTTATGGTGCTTTATCTGCTGGAGCTTCTCAAAAAACCAAACTGCACTACAGGATTTCTACAGAGAGGCTGCATGGAAGCAATTTGGTTCAAGGTCCTGATCATCTGACTATCCAGATTGCAACCAATGCAGTAAATTCTAGTGGATTCCTTCCTATTTTAATATATTTTTCTTTTACAGTTTGTGTGAAATCCATAGTGAACATTTAGCCTAACATTCCAATACGTTTAATACATTTTTGCATACTTAAAAACATGCAAAATCTGATATTTGGCAGGTTACATATGACGCTGAGTATTTTATTAATTTTCTAAATTTTTTTTGCATTATAATTTTCATAACTAATTTTTAATTGTACTTCAGGGTGAAGCCGAGTTTGCCCGAATCATGTCCTTGGTTGATGCCAATGGTCAGGGAACAGTTTCCTTTCAATCATTTATAGATTTCATGACCAGAGAGACTGCTGATACTGACACTGCTGAACAAGTTATTGCTTCTTTCAGAATCCTAGCCTCAGATAAGGTTAGTGAAAGGATTTCCATTTGCTGTGATTGTTTTGACAAATTCTACCTTTGCAAGACAGGGGAATAATCCAAATGCAAAGTTAGCTGAGCTGTAACTTAGAGTAGAAATATAAAACATACAGTAGCTAGAAGCAAAATGGTTTTTACCAACTAATGGAATCCTCTAAACTTTGCATGCTAACTTTTTGAAATACTATACAGATTTGTATTCAAACTTTTAGGCTGGGGTAAGATTGAGTTTTTGGGATACTGTTTTGCTAAGGGCATGTAATAAGACACCTGGAGCATCTTAGGGAAATTAAATATAGGGATGCAAGGACTGGGACTTTTGTTGGCTACAGATTTTCTACTTGTTATTGACATTCAAAGTCTCCAGGTTTCTGTCTTTTACCCCAAAACATATTCATGCTATTTGCTGCACTTTTGTGGGTGAGCATCAGCAATAGTCTGTTTTAATAAAGCTGAAAGAATTTTAAAGCATATCTGCACAAAACAGGTATTTCCATCTGAGGAAATGTGTCATATAATACATACTCACTGGACAGCTGCACTAAAGGCTTTCAAATGTTCAGAAAAGACTAATCTACAGAGGTTGTAGAATTTAGATGTAGGCTGTGTGAAAGAGCTCCCTTAAAGTTATATATAAAAATACTTTAACATATCTAGTATATAAATACATACATATGGCCCCGACCTTGCAGACCTTTTATGAAGGCCGATTCTTTCTCCAGGCCTTGGGGCCCAGTTGAATTAAATCCCAATTGGTTTAGTTGTAGCATATTTTAGTCTGATCATCATGTAATTATTTACTGCTTTAGTTGGCCTTTAATGTATTGTTTTTCTTCAGGTTGTATTCGTTGTAATGTTTCTTTCTGTATGCCACCAAGAATTAACTTTGTTTGAAGTTGGATGGCCATATGAATTAAATGAACAAATGAATGACTTCCATAATAAGGTATTATGGATCAGTGCTAGCTTTGTCCAGCTGGTGCCCTTGAAGTATTCGGGATTTTGTAAACAGTGAGGACACCAGATTGGAGAAGGCTGATCTGTGTAACTGAAGTGTCTGCCCAATCGCATCCTTGTTCTCATCAAGGAGAGTTCACTGCTTGTTTTGATTCTAAAATGTCAGAAAAAGCTCATCATATTCCTCCTTTTCAATCCTTCTAGCCATATATTCTTGCTGAAGAATTGAACCGAGAACTGCCACCTGAACAAGCTCAATACTGCGTCAAGCGTATGCCAGCGTATAAGGGACCAGGAGCTGTTCCTGGAGCTCTGGACTATACCTCATTTTCATCAGCATTGTATGGGGAAAGCGATCTGTAACTGGGGACTGACTCTGTGGGCAAATGAAACTAGATATATTCCAGTTTGCTCCTTGAAAAAAAAATAAGTGAGCTGACCTCACTACAATTTCTCAAGTTAAGCAGGAACCTTCAGTAAGGAGCAGTGCCCACGTAGTGTGCAGCATGATGAGTTTTTACGTTGTTTATATGTACTTGATCAAGCTTATACAGTGACAGACTGCACTGGCCCCCTGCCTTATCAGATTGTTGTTGTTCCTTTTAAATTAAAAATGGATAATCCCAAAGTACCAAGATAGAAAGCCTCAGGAAAAACAAAGGAAAAGAAAATGTGCCTTTGGGGAAAAAAACAAAAACAAATCTAGCATATTGTTGATTTTCAAAACATGAAATGTTTTCAAGAATTCAGAACATTTTATGCAACTCTTCCACAACCTCCCTCCGTGCAGCTCCTTTTTGCTTTCATACCATGGTAATGCTTTCATCTATGGATACTGGGGTTTAGTATGCTTGTGCAAATGGAGCCACATACAAGAGAAAATAAAAACCCAGATCATACCAAATAATCACATGAGATTGTTTTGTTGTTTCTAATGTGAAACGTGCACAGCAATTCTAGTCTCAGTTTCTAGTGGTATAAAATCACAAATCCTCTGGAGTTTATTCAAAGAGGTTGATGATAAGGGCATCATCTTAATGGTGATAATAGCCTTCACCTTAAAATCAATCCCCAGTTTGAAAGGGCACAGTGTTAATAGCCTGGATATTACGAGGGAGTTCCACATTTTAGGTTGGTGTTAATACATTGTGTCTGCTCTCTGCTATCTTCATTGTTCTTTGCAATTGTTCTTGGTTAATTCTAACAATATTGACATTTTATTACAACTAGTCTAAATTACTTTGTGCAGTAGCTTCCTGCCAGTTATATTCTTCTCAACAGTTTGTAGAAAATCTATTTTATCTGAAACCCAACAATCCCATGAAATAAATGCAAAAAAGTAAATGTTCATACAAGAAGCAAAGAAAACTGTACCATCTGCTACTATTAAAACGTGCCTTTAAAATAAAGTCTGCTTTTCAAGCCTTAATACTGATTCAGTTTCTGAGATTAAACTGATACACCTTTAATTATTAGGGCATGTCTTCCAGACAACAGGGTTCTCACCTCATTAAAAAAAACTTTCTTTGTTTTATATGTAGTGATGCATCTATATTTTTTATTTATTTTTTTTCCAATTAGAGTGCAGATGATTCTTTTTGCTGCTGTTCTTCTTCCTCTCAAAGACATTGATCCAGCTGATTTGTCAGAAAATTGGGCCCTGGGGCAATTACCTGAAAGAACAGATTTGTGTGTGTGTGTGGGGGGGAAAGATATTATTGGAATATCCTGGGTTATAAACTTCTGTAGGATTTATAATAAATCACACAGTTTGCTTCAGTTTAAGTAACACAGAAGTAGCCTATCATTGCTCCTAAAGATTTTTATTTTCTAGTTCATCTTACAGTTTGGGATAGTCCCACCCAATGACTAACTAGGTCTGATCCTGTTTAGTTTTCTCCAAGCTTAGGCGTGTCTATTATTCTGCTTAGTACAGTTACAAATGTTTTAAGGAACATATAGCGCTATATTTGACCTCCCAGGATAACGAGGTGGCTTTGGGGGAACTGGATCCACAGATATATTCCTATAGTCAAACACACAAATGACCAAATAACCGTAAACCAAATTATCCATATTATGTTTCAATGAAATGTGAATGCAGTGGAAAGTTAATTGGACTGCAGCATAAAGACATAACCAAAATGTTTAAGTCTGAAGGATAACACCTTTGACTATTCTTAATAGTGCTGGATGTTTGAGGATGACCTATTAGAGATCTTTTTCTGAGATCTCTCTCTCCGTGCATCCTATCAGTACTTTGCTTCAATGAAGGAGAATGAACTTCCTTAAAGAGTCAATGAATAATGTAGGTGCTGTGTACATTTGTTTTTGTACCCAGTGTAATGGGAAAAAGTCTATAGTAACTGCATTCAGACATTATACTAATTATGTGATTTCTTGTATTGTGGCTTAATGCAAACTCAGGCAATTGTCAAAACAAAATTCTTGACTTACTGCACTGTATGATACAGTCCCTTTTTAAAACCAGTATTCCTCTAGTTGATTCCTCTTTGTGTAAACTAGATGATACAACTACAGTAGTGACACAATGGCTGAAATTCCTCTCTCAATAAGGCATGGTTAGAATTTAGCCAAGTTACACAAAATTAAAACAAACAAACAAACAGCCAGAGTCAGCTTTGGACCCTTTTCTCTAAATCAGAATTTCACAACTTTGACAACTTTCAGATGTTATGGACTTCAACTTCCAGAAGTTCACATATCTTAAGCTTTCTAAGGTTGAGAAACACTGCTCCCTACAGTTTTTAATTTAAAAGAAAAGTACTTTTATAAGCCTTTTTAATTTTTACCAAGGGAGGGGAGTGCTGGAAATGTTGCAATATAATATTTGGGATGACCAAACAGAAGTTCTCCAAAACTGAACTGAAGGGGGTCGAATTTGGCGCGCAGAGAAAACCATTCCAGGAAGCCTATAGATCAGGGGTGCTTAATCTTGTCAACTTTGACTTGTGGACTTCAATTCGCAGAATTCCTCAGCCCGCTTGGCTGGGGAATGCTGGTACTTGAAGTCCAGAAGTTTAAAACCTGCCAAAGATAGACACCCCTGCTGTAGATTGACCTCCGATGGCTTCTAATCTTAGGGTAGTTGCAAGATTTAAGCCATTAACAAGATTAAGCTATTGCAGTAAGCAGCCCTGCCCTCTTTCTATTCGGGCGGAGGCAGAAGAATGACTTTAAATGTCCTCCTTTAAAATATTAAAGCAAAAAATGAGTTTTCCAGAGTTTGAGTTCTCCTCTTAATCGTCCTCCCAAATGGTGAGCTTGCTTTGCAAACTCACACAAGTGTAGATGAGCCCGCGGTGTGTTTCCATCATTGTCCGATAAGTGGTTAAATATATATGTTCATATATTATAAACACCATGAGGTATGACTACTGGCAATGCAGCGGAAATCTAGAAACAGGATACGTTCAATAATTGATAAAATTAAACGTAGGCATAGCCGTTCCAAGGTACGCAGTTCCAACAAGCCACTTCCACGCCTCCCTCGTTGCAACATTCAAATCAAGGTCCCTCGTCTACCCAGACAGTTGCGTTTACATGCAAAGAAGGATCTTGTGCGTCTGCGCAGCTAGTGACGCGCACGCAGGCGCTTTCCTTGCCATAGTCTCCGGCCATTCTAACCCGGGAGCCGAAATTTACCCGCTCAGGTTTGACCCAAGGCTGTTTCCAAACGATGTCGCCCACGATTCCCGAGTTGGCTGAGCAGCGGCGTAGCCAGGAATCGCACGGTGCGTGTTTCTAGGAGGCGTTTGTGAGCTCCGATGGCTTGGCAGGGCTCAGTTTCTAACTTTTGTTGTGTGTTGGTCTGGGAATAGCCGAGTGATAGCCGGGCTCTGTTATAGTACCCCTGAATGAACTGTTTAGCTCCCCCCCCTTCCCCTTAATTTACTTAAAGCTACTCTATCGGCAGGAGATTTACTACGTGTGCTGTACTCAGAAAATAGACTCGATTAACTTCAGCCGGGCGGCTACAGTGCACTTGACAATTCGGGGTTTAAAGTTTCCCCCCCTCTAAATATCCAAAAGAGAAGTTAGGTGAGATCGGTGTCTAAATGGATGGCTAAATTTTTTTGAAACCCGGATGAATTAAATTAAGAATCAAAAGTATCGATTTGCTTTTCGAGGCACTTTTGGTTAGCATCTGCATCTTTCTCGCTTTAAGCACCCGCTGAATTGGACCTCAAAAAATGATGTAACTAAACCCGAGTATTAAATCACAGACGGCTAAGCCCAGCTTGTTTGACACTCAGAGGAGACCTAGCAAGAATCTAATAGGGAAACACGCGGTGAACGGGCTCCCCGGCGTTCCTCCGAACTGTGTTTTGGAGAAGGCTCATCCAGCTCCCTGTTTTGTAAACCACGTGTAATTTTTCTCTATGAACATGTGGTTCGAGCAGCTCGGTCTTTTGCTCGGATACAAAAGACAGTTTTAGAGAACTTTCTCAAAAGGGATAATTTAAGGCGATTTTTCAGGCAACGAAGAAATTTGATGGAATGCCATCAGATTGATGATAATAAATTTTTGTTGTTTATCACATAGAAGCAAAGGATAGGTACACATTTTGGTGTGCATGTTTGTCACTAAACTTTTGTTTATATGAAATCCAGAGTCTCACTTAAGGCAGGGCTATATGAAGTCATGAGCCTGGAGTCCAGGGTGATGCTTGTAGTACAATCACAAAGTTCTACCACTTAATGTGTGATTTTTCCCTCTGAACCCAAAAATAGCATAGAGAAAAATCCACCCTAACTGTAATTGTGCTACCCACTCCCTCCTTAGTTTCATACACTGATTGGATAGCAGGAGTAAGGGATCTTTCCCTTAAATACATATTTCTGACTACAGGGAATGTTATCTGTTGGCAGCTATGACTGCAATCCTGGGTGTGCCACTGACATCTGTATATCTCAAGAACTTTATGCATCTATTCTGCAAAAATCCCCAACCATACGTTCTCCACTAAAGTAAGGGCAGTTAATTTGGTTTTCCCTTCCCAGTGGTGGTACTGCTTCACCATCACTCTACTGATGGTTTTTATAGGCCAGTTTTTAAAAGAGAAAATGCAGAGCCCCAGGCATAGATGGCTTTTCTAGACAGCGAGGGTGAAGTCCCAACTCTGAGAGACCTCTAAGGTTAATTCAGGTTCTCATCTTATGTTCCATCTGTTGATGGGAGAGCATGTAAAGACTGTCCCAGTGAAAATGAGCTCCTGGCTATGTCTGAAAGTGAGACAAAGAAGGAATCCTTTTTCAAAAGTAGGTACTGTTCCATTCATGATTGTTCTTTGTCAGATATCCTGGCCAAAGTGGTGTTCTAATTCTGACAAATAATGGGGCAAAGCATATCCTTCTTGTCCTGGTTTCATTCCAACTTTAAAATTTTGTTTTATTAAAGCCATATTAAAGCATTTTCTGTGCATGTGATGAATTATGCATACATTAAGCTGTTGATGTGTACAGGTAATCACTAATTTAGCAACCATTAACAGTTATGACCATGTTGAATAAAGAGACATGACTTATTCTTGGAGTTGTCATAGAGTCCCCACGGTCACTCAGTTGTGATTGGCTGCTTGGCAACTAGCACCAATTGGGAAAGTTGCAGCATTCTGTAGTCACATGATTGCCATTTGTGACCTTCACAGCCATCTTCTGACAAACATTTGGGGAAGCCAACAGGAAGTTGCAAGTTGTGATGTAACATCACACTTAATAATTGTGTGTGGTTCACTTAATAACTGCAATAGGGGCTGCCGGAGCTGCTATTTTAAGTTGTATCGTCATGTGATTGTTTTGTTTTGTTTTAAGACTGTGTCAATTAGTTACGGAATTTCTGGTTCCAATTAAGGGCATTAAGGTCTCCATTATTAGGTAAGGATTCCCTGTACAGTGAATTGGGATCAGTCTTCTGACCTGATCACTAAGTGAGAAATACTGCTGTTTCCAAATGCTCTTCCAGAAGCCTTCCTGCTATACCTTTAGTAGGACATTAATGCCATTAGAATTCCTCCAGACATACTTCTCTGAAAAAAAAGCTTATTTATATATTCATGGGGAAAAATATTCTAACATAAAATAGGATGAAAGCTTTTGCTCTTTATCGTAATCTTGTCCTTCTCCAGGCTGTTTAGTTGCATTCCTATTTTATCACTCAGTCAGTTTATCTCTAGCCAGTTACTAACCTGGGGGGGGGGGGGAGAAGGAATTAGTTATAAATGGCACAAAAATAATCCTCCAAAGATAATAAAGATAACTGTAAATGAATTGTTAAAAATTAAATAGGTTGGAAAGAAGAACACTCCCTTCTTTTACAATACCAGTACCTGTTCCACTTTAAAATGAAATGGTGGTTTCATTTTAAAGTTGAAAATGATAGGTTGGAAAGAAGAACACTCCCTTCTTTTACAATACCAGTACCTCTTCCATTTTAAAAATGAAATGGTGGTTTCTTGAAACCCTCAAGGTTTCTTGAACCTCATTTTAATCCAAAGTTCAGTAAATACTTTGGTTTAACAGATATCCTGAAGCCATCTCTTGTAGGGCTGGGGTGTTCCATTCTGTTAGTTATGTGATAAGACCTGAGATAATCCAGAAAAATTTTGTAATCTCTCCTTTGAAATAGTTATGCTTCATTTTGTTTGTCAAGGCAGGCAAGTCAGACAGAAACATAGATCCTTGATTCCTTTTTTTTTCAGATGAGATCAGTTCACAACTAATAATTGTCTGCAAGTAATCGCCAAAATGGAAGCAGAAATTATAGAGAAAAGCATCCAGAATATATGTATTTAATCAACAAGAAAATTGTTTTTAGAACAATATTGTATAATAAAAACAAAATTTTCCTAAGTACCCAAAGAAAACCATATCAACAACATAAACCCCCCCCCTATCCAACCAGGTCTCAATTATCATCCCAAAGACTGGGAGAATAGCCAAAAATAGTTTCCTGAACATCATCAGGGTGAGAGCCCCCCCCCTCTTTCTGGGGTGTGTGTGTTTGTCATTCCAGAGGTAGGCACTGTGACAGAGTGGCCTGTTTCTTGGTCCCTTAGATCAGTGGTGGCGAACCTGTTTTTGGGCTGTGTGTTAGACGTCTGGGTGCCCTGCACCCCCCTATGCATGTGCGCATGCATGGGCAGCCCTCCCACAACCCCACGCACTCTCCCGCCCTTGTTCCGAAGGACAGCTGATCGTTGAAGCCCGAGAGGTAGGAGGAGAACCACCGCAACACGATGCCCCCCAGTCCCAACCCCCTAAGCCACCTGAGAAGGATACGAGTTCCCCTTGACCGGGGAAGTGAGGCGGGGTACAAATCTAATAAATAATAATAAATAAATAATACCATAGTCGATGGTATCGAAAACCTCTGAGAGGTCAAGAATACCAGGATAGAGGAAACTCCCCTAACCTGAGCACGCCAGAGATCATCCATTAGTGTGACTAATGCCGTCTCAGTGCTGTACCCGGGCCTGAAGCCAGACTGCAAAGGATCTAGATAATCAGCTTCCTTCAAGGTACGCAAGAGCTGAGAGGCCACCACCT
>JANHGC010004802.1:30080-40605 GCA_027560395.1 Boaedon fuliginosus | reverse complement strand
TGGGATTCGATCTGACAACTTGCTGAACAAGTCAGCAGAGACTGCAGTGCTGCATTTAACCACTGTGCCACCAAGGCCACGTCTCTTACCTTTTGCATTGCAGTGAGTAAAGCACTATTGTGTATCAATAGGTCCACAGGCTGTTTTTTTAAGTGAAAAACTCCACCAGCAGTCTTAACTGCAATCTCTTTCAATCTTCCGTCAGTAAGTATGTTCTCACAATAGCAGCCTGCTGAGAGATTGTTAAAGCTTAATCTGAACTGGAGGTGTAGGGAATCACTGACTCATAAGAACTGAAGCCGTAAATTCAATTTTACTTATTTTCACATGAGGGAAAGCTTTACTCTCATCTTTTCTTCAGTCATCCTAAAATCTCTGACCCTGCTTGTGCTTTTATCCTCAGGGAGGATTATTGTTTTCCTCCTGTTTTTATAACATTTTAAAGAATCATGCTCCCTGGTAAACTGAGGGAGAATGCCCATTTTCTATATTATATCTATATTCTTTTATTCTTTTTATTATTTCTTATATATGGTGTTTTTATATTTTTATAAGCTACCTTGAGTCACCATGTGCGGGTAGGTGGCAATATAAATTTTCTAAATAAGTATGTAACTTCTCAGATAGTCAAAATTAGTTAGTTGAAACAAATTGTATTTGATAATTTAGGGTACCTCTTCCTCCAACTGAGACTTCAATTCCCAGAATTCTGAGTAGTTCTTATGCTGAATTGGGAATTATAGGAGTTGACACCCCACCTCTGGAGGACGAGGGACAGGTGGGCAAGGTATTTTCTTGTGAGGGGGCATGTTTCTCCTGATCAGCTCCTTGAAGCAGCAAAGGAATTGCAGCTGCTCAGTTTTCTCTGGTGGAAGTGATTGCTGGGCATGTATAACCATGCCCAGAAAACTTCAGGAGGCCATTGAAGCAACTATAGGGAGCCTTCACGTGGCTTCTTTGCAGTTGACGTATGTGAATCCAGAGTTTGGTGGAGGCTTATCTTCTACAGACTTGTTTTTGTTATTAGTTCAATGATATTCTCACCTTTATTCCTGACTAGTTACTAAATTAGCTTTATGCATAAAGAATCTCTGCAAGCAGCTGCTGCCTAGGAAGCTAATCACTGATGATGTTAATCTTTCTTATTCTAATTATTTATTTTAAAAAATTATATGCCTGCCTTTCTTAAGCAACTTTTCTAACTTTGAAGATTGAAATTGCAAAATACAGTTGAATCGGGAAGTTTATATGAGATTTCACTCTCCGTCCCTGGCCTCCCCATGGGTCTTTGGTTTTAATGTTTGTTTTTAACTTTTTATATTTTAGTTTTTATGTAAATAAATAAATGATAGAGTTAACACTACTGGAAGATCTGTTATTTTCAGAATGTCCCCTATTTGAAATTGATTTTTTTGCTAAAAGAGCTTAATCTACTATCTGCAGAAGTTAGTGGCATTTGTATTATCTCCCACTGTGTATGATTTTTATATCACTCCTCTGAAAAGCGTTCAAAGTGGTTTGTAGAAATAATTAGATTCCCATAAAGTAAATAATAAAGCAATGAGGTTGCAATAATTAATCAAAATATTTGGATACTCCAAAATTCAATCTGGTCCCAAAATATTCCCATTTATGTAAATCTCATCTAGATTCTTGAATTTGGTGTCACTGGTTTTAGTCTATCACAATTCTTTTTACATACCATGCTATGTATTTCTATATCTAGATCCAATTTCTGTAGAAAATTGATGTTTACCACATTTATGCCTAAAGAGCAATTTGATCACAAGATACTTAAATAGTAATGAGCAAATGTGCTTTTGCTGGATGAATTCAAAACAATCATCTATTAGGGTGCTTTAAACTGGATTTCTGCACAGGCAAGGAATTGGTCACATTTTCCTAAACGACTACTTCCAAATGTATAATTTTGTGATTAAAACAAACTTGGTTTTGTTGGATTCTCTTTTATATTTGCAGCATTGGATTAAACTGTGCTTTGGGGGCAGTTGAAATGAGACCTTTCATTGAAGCAATAGGAAAATGTACAACTACTTACATCATTTGTTATCCCAATGCAGGTATGCATAGATTTGTCTGAATTCATCCCTTTCCCAACAGTTGAAACAATAGGTGTTATGAAAGCATGATACATATATCTTGTACAGGTGTCATTATCAGCATTAGAATGAATTACTATGCTGAACAGCTGGTCAACCTGTCAGACGTGAACCATTTATGAAATTTGGGGTGAACGGACTTTCTTTGTTTTTTCAAACAAATGTTTCATTGTTTGGTGTCTTACCATGTGGCAGATGAGCAGTGACCATTAAAATTAAGTGGCTGTAGTCTATGGCAAAATGGGCATACTTAAATGAAATTGGAGTGTTAGAGGCTTGAAACCTTAAATGTGGTATGCAGATACTTCCAGTTTTAGATTTATGACCAAATGTTTTTCTTTGAGATAAAATTGTGAATAAACTGTTGACAAAACTGAATTGTTTCCTTTATGAAAAATGGTTTTTGCTTTGCCAACTTCTGCTAAGTTTGCTGTTACATTACTGTGAAACAAAAACTTCAATAAGAGAGTTGCCTTCAAATAATTCAAATGTTTACAGGATTTTTGTTCAAAATGTTATAATGTTACATTTTCTTTCCATTTACAAATGTAAAAGATTTATAGAATTGAATGTATTTTTCAGGTCTTCCTAACACCTTTGGTGGTTATGATGAAACGCCTCAAGTGACTGGCAAGCACATTAAGGTAAGAGTATTTTCTTGTGAGATTTTTTTATTATAGAAAAAATGATTTGTATGTTAGTTGGTAAGGTTTCTTTTTAAAAAAATAAACTTAGTGTGAGCTGTGTGCTTACAGAGTTCAACAGTATAATCATTTAATGGTAAAAGCTGTCGGCTTCTGTTGGACAGTGTTGGGTTTCAGGGTTTATTTGATTGTGTTTTAGACACCAGATTTTCTGAAGTTTCAACTGAGGGTGGCATTTTCAGTTGCAAGATGGTCTGCATAGCAGATCACATACAACTGAGCAGGAAGTGATCAGTCTATAGCCAAGCTAGTTTCCAATTGATACAAGCTGGTGAGAGCTGATCTTTGATTGATTCTTGGTTTGTGCCTGATCCTCATTGATTATTTTGGTGATAATGGTTCCTGATTGCCCTTTTTTCATTCTAGCTTCTGATTGTTCACTAGCTGATTCCTGATTGGTTCCTAGTTCATGCTGAGTTCTGATTGCTTACTCTAAGTGGCTGATCCTAATTGGGTGTACATCTAGGCAGTTTTCTGATTTGCTGATTTTTGGGAATTGATTTTTGGTTGGTTTTGCTTTTGCGCAGGCTTTTACTGGTCATTTCCTCGATTAAAGATGTGGGCAGAGTTTATCTTATTTGTTGGTTGTGGACCCCATGATCTTGTTGTGGCCCAGGGTAGATAACCAAGCTTTGCAAAAGAGTGAATTTCCTATGGCTTCAATTATGGAAGAATCAACCTAGCTATAAAGACAGAAGTAAGTCTTTGCCTCTGAAGATGGCAATTACTTCTGGGGAAGAAATGCCAAACTGAAGACAGCTCTGTTGAGAGTGGAGATAATGACTCTGGCAGAATAAATAACCAATAAATATACTGAATTCACATACTTCATTTTCTGGTCCCTTTTGGAAATTGCTTGTTAACTGCTTTTTAAATTTTAGTTATCTTCGGAACAACTAATATTACTGTATATACTGGGTGAATCTCTTTTAATCTTTAGTGAAAGAGGTTTTGAATACACGCTAAAGGTCTTAAAATGGGGGAGAAAACAGCAAAAGAGGGATTAGAATATTGATTTTGGAAAGTAAGGGTCCAAATGGATTTAAAAAAAGATCTTGTAATTATAAGAATCCTTGTCATGGGAAAATGTGGTTGATTTGAATTCTTAAAAGAAAAAAATTGATAAGATGGACTTTGAATGTTGGACCCTGAGACTAATCTGACAGTGGATTTAAAAATGACTGAGACTGACCTGTGAGTGGATTTGAAAAAGACAGGCTATAAGAACAATATAGAAAAAAGATGTGACATTGAAATTGGCTGATGACTTAATAATTAAAAGTGATATATAAGTGACAAACCCCAAAGAATGATCTGATAACCTTCCAACGTTGAATTTACAAAATAGACTGTTAAAGCTTTGAAGAATTTTCTGAGAAGGGATAAAGAATAAAAATGAAATCAATTTCTAGGACATTAGTCGAAGGGACTAATCAAGATTATTAAAAATAAAAGAATGTAAAATTGGTTTATTTGATCAAGGTTAAGATAGATTTGTTGGTATCTCTGGTAACCCTTAATAGACTTTTGCTGACTAGGTCTGAACCAAGAGCCTGAATATTTTTTAAGAGATAAGAGACTGGATATGAGAAGAAAAGATCATTTGTTGTAATTTGAGAGAAGGTGATGTTACTGACATTTATTTGTTGTGATGAAGGAGAAAGTTATTTCTTTGTATATTTACTATTTTTTGTTCTTTTTTCCTTCCTTTTGAACTTTTTTCCTTTTTCTTAGTTTGTATTAGCTTTCATCTTTTTAATTGTAATGCATAATAAAATTACTATTAGAAAATGAAGGTGTCAGATCAGTTTCTGGCAAAATGTCAAGAAATCTTTTGCTTATCCTATGGTTACTGAACCCTGAAGCTCAACACTGCCCAACAGTATAATGGTTACTTATGAGATGGTAGACATGCCTAGGATTATTGTGTGAGACCTTTAATGAGTAATCATATAAATCATAAATATGTCTATAGGGTTGGATATCAAAAAATCAAGATAGTGGATGTAAATCATGTAATTGAAGTCCTGCCCCTTTTATATACCTTGCACTGCTGCAATAGCCACCATCTTGACTTTTTGATACTTTCCTCTCTTTGTAAATCTGCAGACCTGCTTCCCTATGTCTAGATGTTCTGCAATTCTAAGATACTTTGGTGTTGACCATAAAGACATTGTGTAAGTTGTATCATTAGTAAGATTGTATCACACACAATTCAAAAATTGATCAGTGCCCTAGGAGTTTCATGTGAGCCAGAGTTTACTTTCAGTGATATATTGTGGGCTGTTTCTGAGTATCATCTGGAGGCAAACATTTAAAATAAGGAATAGGTTTATATGCAAGTATCTTCATCCAAGATGGAATTTAAGCCTTCAGTGGGGCTTTGAAAGAAATGGTACTGTACTTATTAGCCTTCCATTGCTTTGTTGGGAATTAGCAAGGATATGTCTAAGTAAAAATTCTAGCAAAGCTTTGTGCATACTTCAGATGTGACTCTGCTCTTAACCCATTTGTGTTTGAAAGATGCCTTTTCTCTTCTTCAGGATCTTGCCTTAGATGGTTTGGTCAACATAGTCGGTGGCTGCTGTGGTACCACTCCAGCACATATCCGGTAATTTCATGTATACATTACTAGCAACATCATCTCTGATGTTTAGGGTCCCTAATATCAATAGACACATTTTAACTTGTGGAAAAATGACAGGCACACAGTTTTGTAGTTGTTATATTACAAAGATATTTGCGTATCCCTGGTGAACTGTTTATGTGAGTGGTACCTTAATTTTTCCTTTTCCTTTCTGGAAAGGGCTTGAAGAAGGCCTTGCTGGTTGCTGTGGCCAAAACTCATATGAAGTTCTTAATGACAATATCCATTGTGTACATCTGCAAATCGTATTCATGCTAACAGAAGAATCTGCTGGTGGGTGGGTGGTGGAACTGATACATTTCTTTGGCTACGGTGTTTGTTATTGACTTGTACCTCAAGGAACACCTGTGTTGTTTAGAAATTATCATTAGGAATTTCTATAAGCCATTACTTATATGGATTGTAGACAAAAATGCATAGGGATATAGTTTATCTGTCCTTATTTGTACAACTAATGTTGACTTGTTATGGGGTGGTATGAGGCATTGAAGTTTAGCAAGTGAGCATATTTGCAAACCTTAGAAGATTTTTAGGGCTTTTCTTAGCTGGGAACCATGGCTGTTCACAAAATGGCTACTATGGTGGGTATAGCAAGACTCAAAATACCCAGTTACTAGAGAGCAATTGGATGAGATTGTTGTCTGCCATTATCTATCTGTCCTGTAGATAGGTAAACTTTCAAACAAGAACTGAACTGAAGTTATTAGGGTGCATAATACATTCCATATTTGAAATGTATTGTTTTGAAAAAGCTATATTAAAAAGACAGTCTGGCGATTGTTGTGGAAATATTTCTCTTTTGATCTTGAAACATTCCCAAAATGACTGAAATAGCGTGTTCCAAATGTGAAACAACACTTTTGAGTTCTTGGTTGGACATTTTTATTTCAATTTATTTATTTATTTATTATTATTATTTATTCTATTTATATCCCGCCTCTCTTCACCCATCTGGGGAACTCGAGGCGGCAATTTTGGCATTTTGAAAGTGTTTTGCCTGCCACTATTTATTTATTTATTTGTTTGTTTGTTTGTTTGTTTAGATTTATACCCTGCTTCTCTTCCCCAGTCAAGGGGAACTCGAAGTGGCTTACAACAATTAAAAACAGTACAATAAAACATCATTAAAAATACAATATATACTAGTCATCCCTCCAGTTCTAAGTATGTCTCAAGGGATTAATGGAACAGAAGCATTCTTGTAAATGAAAATAATTCAGTAGAACAGTGGTTCCTATGATTTTTAAAGCATAAAATATCTTTAGATCTAACCAGTTTTGTGACTGCTAAGAAAAATATTGATGGGTATTTTAATTCCCATGAGTGTTATGTTGCCTTCCTGTGATCTCTGATCAAATCTAAGGAATACTGTACAGTAGTCACGGGAAAAAGAAACTTTAGGCTGTGATGGTGTGTCTCAATAGCAATAATCTTCAGAAAAGTTTAACTCATTAGCTTAAGCTAGATATTTTTTACAGGCTTCAAAGAAGCTATATGTCAATTGTGGACTCTGCTGGTGCCTCAATGCATAAAAGCACTGTGATTAAGTTAATTAAATATTTGTTTAACTATACCTACTTTAGTGAAACCTTTTCTGTAAACCTAGTATAAAATTAATTGGAGATCTGCTCTTTTTCATTTGTAATAGCAAGCGCTTAGTCATCTTCTCCTTGCAATAAAATGTGATGGAGCTGAATTTTAAAAGCCTTGTGACAGAATAGAAATATCACATTAAATATAGATAACCATCTGGTATAGAGAAGAAAAATGGATGGTTTGCAACTAAGAATAATTATGCTTTTATATATTCTGGGTTTTTGAATGTGAAGAGTTCCCAGTGAATAGGTAATCTAATATAAAGAATTTGATATCTATTTATTTCAATGAATCTTTTGGTGCCTCCATCTTGACAGAAATTGAACTAATGGCATCTCTGTAAAAGTGTATTAAGATGTTCAATGCAATTTCAGTATGAACAAAAGCGTAAGACTTAAACTTTATTTTTAAAAAAGGAGCAGATCAATGAGGACTAAACTTGTTTAGAAGGTCTAAAATGGGTGTAATTTGGAAAGGGAAAACAGAAAAATGCATTTATTTATTTATTTGTTTCAGAGATTTTTAAGGCTGGCCTTCCCCATGTTTTGTGGCCCTGGATAGTATACCAAAGAAAAATGGAAAGAAAATAAGCATAATATAAAAACAAATTACAAAATCAGAAACCTGACTTTGGACCAGTCATTCTCTCCAGCCCAATTCACCTTGTAGGGTTGTTGTGGGGAAAATAGGAGGAGGAAGGAGTATTATGTATGTTCACCACCTTAGTTACTTATAAAGTAGTAAGGGTGGAATAAAAAAAGTCTAATAAATAAACAACACACAATTTATGAAAATGTCATACATCACAAAACAGACTCATTTGGCGTACTGGATCAGTTCATGGAAGAAAAGCTAGTATTTTGGTTCTGCAAAAGAGTAATGGAACTGTTCCTGGAAGTATTGGTGGTCCTGAAATACTCCCCTTCCATCCACGCTCTGCGGGCCAGCACTGACTTCCCAGCTGCCCAGGCTTGTTCCATTCGGGTCGCCTCGGCCGAAACCCAGCTGAAGCTTTTTTTCGTCTTTTCCACCAGCGAGCTCAGCTGACCCCATCGGACTTGGCTGGGACCAGCTAGGAACAATAACTTTTTCTAGGACATCTGACAGCAGCCGTCCTAACAAACATGACCCAGTGGGGAGGAAGGGCAGGCTGGTGGGGCGAAGGGGTCATGTCAGTGGGGATCTGCCCCAAGGATACCCTTTCCCAGATACTGCAAGTTGCAGCTAAGAGGGTCAGACTCTGGGGCCCTCCTGCCTCTGGGGACCTCTTCTTTGTTTGCCCCTAGACTCATCGCCCCAAGCCATTTCACCTGTCGCGTCTGGGGGAGGGATTCGAACTCAGGTCCATGCACATCCCTCATGTGCTGGACCTAGCTGAGCTGAGCATGCCAGGAGCTCCGCTGGCGATGCTGCTTCGGCCCGGGCTATGTGCCTGCTGGAAATCTTAAGAACTTGGTCTGTAGGCGCCCTGGTGGCCTGCTGAAGGCGGCGGCCAAGGACGAGCCAAAGGGAGGCGAGCTCTGCGCCTGCCCTTTCTCGGTGGGGATGTCAGCATCAGCAACAGAGCTTCCTCGGAAGGTCTAGCGGACTGATCAGCTCTTTGGAAACGGCCAGGAACTGGTCCTTGGAAAACACCGGGTGCAGCTGCTCCGGCCTGCGGAGGTGGGCAGCCGAGGAGGAAGCTGTAGGATGTCCTAAAAAAAGCTATTGTTCCCAGCTAGTCTCAGCCAAGTCTGAGGGGGTCTTGGCTGAGATCCCCCCTGAGGGGGTCCACCAGCTAAGCTCACTGGTGGAAAAGATGGAAAAAAGCTTCAGCTGGGTTTTGGCCAAGGCGACCCAAGTTGAACAAGGATGGGCAGCTGGGAAGTCAGTGCTGGCCCGCAGAGTGTGGATGGAAGGGGCATATTTCAGGACCGCCAATACTTCCAGGAACAGTATGGTGAGCCCCAACCATCAGAATTGGAATTGGGGAGGTGGCGGCGGTGGCGACTGTTCCTGGCAGTGTTGACAGTGCCGAAATATGCTCCTCTTCTCTCGGCTTTCCTTTTTCTCTTCTCCTTCAGTCAGATGAGTGGAAGATCGGTGGAGGCGAAGATAGGGGAGAGGAGGCTTACAGCACGGTTCCAAATGACCCCCTCCCCCAGTTCCGCTTCCCTTGCAGTCCCGTCCAGCCTCTGCCTATGGGACTTTGCTTTACTCCAGCAGTAGCAGCAAACACAGGCATGCCACAAAGTCTCCGAAGTTGCAAGCGCCCATGCGCAGCTGCTGCTGCATTGTTTTGGGGACTTTTCCACTTCCTCTTTTACATAAGCAAAGCCTGCCAATGGGGAAGCGCAGTTACTGATCATTCAAGAGCATTGCTACCCATTGTGGAACTGGTGGTCTGATCTCGCTTCTCCCCCTCCACTCCAGATCCAGGGGAAAGGAAGGACCGCCTATTGAGCGGTCTGCTGACTAATGTGTCCTACCGCCGCAGCCTCACTCATGGTTAGACTCGCCAGCTCCGATGATTGCAATGCCCCCCGCCCCCCCATTGAGGTCTGCTTTTGTGTGTGTGTGTGTGTGTGGGAAAAATACCCACCTCACCCCGAAAATAAGGCCAGACCCGATTTTTGGGGTTCAAAAGAAAATAAGACCCTGTCTTATTTTCATGGAAACATGGTATATGACACTTTATGTGTGCAAGGCCCACAACTATGTGGCCAGGCCTATGGTGGCTATGAACTCCCATGTTGTTCCCAATTTCATACCTAAGAAAGGCAGATTGAAAACTCACAAGAACATAACCCTTGGAAATTCCACTGCCAGCCCACCCACAACATCCAGCAGTTCAGATAGGGAGGCAGCTAGCTAGTAGTAATAACTGTTCCATCCAATTTGATCCCTGAGGCCCAATCTCATGAACAGGATCTCATGTCTGGTTTTCTGCAGAGCAATATCCCTGAAAGGCTATTTACTCACCCCTGCTATGGGATTACAGCTGATGGCACACCCCAAACCCAGGTTGGACTCATTTCTCATAACCCTAACAGCTTATAGTTTGCTGCAGAAAGAGTGGACTGACCAGAACTGTAACCTTCTGCATTCCTTTTAATTAATAAAAGAGAGGAGAATATGTTGCAAGTTTGTTGAAAATTTTGTCTTTTTTAATGATAAACTTAACAAAATTTTAAATGAAAAAATACTCCAAATATAATTGGTTACTAAGAGACCACATTTGTTTCTGTTACACCTGAATATAAATAAGTTTTCAGTATTTTGGAGTCCAAGGTAACACAGTAGAAGGAATGTGTGCCCATTGCTTCACCTATCTTTATTCCCCATGCAGAATGATTCCCCTTCCAAAAGTGGGACCTGGTACAGGTTTATGTTCAATTGAACATTTATTTATTTATTTATTTGGATTTATACCCCGCCTCATTTCCCCGGTCAGGGGAACTCGAGGTGGCTCACAACAA
>JANHGC010004801.1:3151-15314 GCA_027560395.1 Boaedon fuliginosus | reverse complement strand
AGATTTTGGGGGGCAGATAGACTGTCTCTGTAAACTGCTTGATGAGAGGCTATGAAGGGCCGGCCACATGACCACAGAGACGTCTTCGGACGGTGCTGGCTCTCTGGCTTTGAAACGGAGAGGAGCACCGCCCCCTAGAGCCGGGAACCGACTAGCACGTTTGTGCGAGGGGAACCTTTTACCTTTACCTACGGAAACCTTGTCGGGGATTGACCTCTGCGATGGAGTTATTTCGGTTGTGTGGCAGGCGGCTTTTACCCATTCTGGGCTTAAAACAAAAATGTGTCAAAGATCAAGTGTATGTTATCCCAAGTGTCAAGTGTAGGAGGCTAAAGGTGAAATTTCATTAGGTCAGAGGTAGTATAAATAAAAATCTTATACATCAGAGAAGAAGGGTCATTTAATATGAAGGCATCAGAGGTGAAAAGCAATAACTTTAAGTAGGAATAGTGCATTCACCTAGAGGTGCCTTCATTGATTAAAAATAAAACGGGGAACAGGGAGAAATAAAACGAAGCTGACTCAACCACATTATTTATCCCTGTATTTCGAAATTTTACTCTTAAGTACGCAAATCGTAAACGCTCTTGTTCTAAAGGGATGTAAATTTTGCCCAGAGCTGTACGTAGTAAGAAAGACCGAATTGTATTAGAATTTGTCAAAATATTTTGCTGACCGTTAACTGATTAAAACAAATCAACTCAACCAACAACAGGGCACTTCCAGATTCCAAGCAAAATGGGGGCGCATTCAGAAAAGGCACTGAGCTCTCGGGAAAATTAAAGATTAAAGGAAGACTTCTTCTGTTCACTATGTCCTGCAGGAAAAGTGCGATCTTAGAGTCGGTCCATGACAGAGGGTTGTTTTTAGGACTTCCTCGGGGACCCCCAAGTGTTAGTGGATCGTATCAAAAGACCCATTGACCAAAACGACCACCGATGACTGAACCCTCAAGGCCTTGGTGGGATCCCCCAAGCCAACTCCAAAGACACAACAGCATAGCTTGCCACCACGAGTTAACCCAGCCACCGTAGCCATAGGTCCAAAAAGCTCACGAAAGCCAGCTCCGGTTTCCCCGAAAGGTTTAAAGTCCCACCCAAACCTGCAGCTGGGTATCTCTTCACCTTTTTGCTCTGAGTAGGACAACAGCAATAGCACATAGACGTCCATACCTCTTCACAGTGCTTTACAGCCCTCTCTAAGCGGTTTGCAGAGTCAGCCTCTTGCCCCCAACAATCTGGGATGGGGTGGGGATAGAGAGAGAAGACTTACCACTTCTTCATCGGAGAGTTCTCGGCCTTGGATGCTGCTGTTTTCTCTCACAGCTTGCTGATGCTTCTTCCCCTTAATGTGGCTGAAGAGATACACCTCCGAGGAAATCTGGAAAGGGTGCGACATCTGCTCAGCTCATTCGTGGCAAAACTTGAGAAACCCAACCCAACCCAACCCAACCCAACATGTC
This sequence comes from Boaedon fuliginosus, assembly GCA_027560395.1. Classification (NCBI taxonomy): domain Eukaryota; kingdom Metazoa; phylum Chordata; class Lepidosauria; order Squamata; family Lamprophiidae; genus Boaedon; species Boaedon fuliginosus. The sequence goes on along the minus strand of JANHGC010004801.1, from coordinate 13,852 downwards.
ACGGCTAGTCCAGGTGCTACAGGGGACGAGACTGAGGGACCCGGCTGGGCAAAGAGTGGCCTCGATGGCTAGTAAGAGGGAGAGTCCTACCACAACATTGCAGAGGGAACACTGCTTCTTCCGCTCGTAAGGGGTGAGTTTGGGCGCGTAGTCCGTGTTGGCGTGCCTTCCGCTGCTTAATTCGGCCGCTTTTTCTTTCCGCTGCTCGATCTGCTCCATGTGCCTCCGGATGCTCTCATCGTGCTGCGTGCGATCGGACGAGAAAGAGCATCCCTTGATAGACTGAAGGGTGAGCCGCAGGCCCGCAGAACTCTCTCCACCTTGGTCACCTTGACCCCTGTTAAATACCTTTGGTGGTTGCAAAACATGGCCACCCCGCACCCCAAGACTCAAGATTTAAATCGTTAACATCTACGCACAGGAATGGAAGGTCCCCTTGATTCCCATAATGGATGAATGGCTACAAAACCTGATGGGGGTCAGCAGAGATGGCTAAATTGACCGCTTTGGTCAAAGAAAAAAAAATGCAAATACTTTCGTTTCTACTTGGAACCCATTTCTGGACTTTGTGCTTGTGGTGGGTGGGGGGAATGAAACGTTGATTTTGGGTTTTACCAAGGAGATAGATTTGTTGTTATAGAAATGGCTAGTTTCTATTATTATGACAAAGTAAAAAGTTGAGGGTGGATCTTAATGCCTGATTTTACTGCACCAAAGGAGTCAGAAGTCAATGTCTTTTTCCTTTCTTTTTCCCTTTCTTTCTCCCACTATCGACTTCCCTTTTTCCTTTCCTAATTTCTCTAACACTTGCTTTTGTATTCTTTTTGTATGTCATATTACAAATTAATAAACTAATAACATAAACATAAATTAATAAAACTATGAATCACAGGCAAGATTTAAATTGTAACTTTGCTTCAAGCCTTCGCAGATCCCTTGTGATGACATCATGCTTCCTCCGCACCCCCGTGCTGGGGCGGTGGGTCCACAGACCCCAGGTTGAGAATCACTGCTTTTGTGCCTTTATGGAGATGTCTTTCTAGCCCATACCTTCAACTGGATCTTTTTCTGGAGCTCCTCCATGGCTTCTTGCTGGGCTGCGGTCAGAGCAGCTAATCTCTCTTCCCGATCTCTAGGCAAAGAGCAGAGAAAAATGAAGACTCTTGACTGATCAACACCTTTTCAGGAGAAGCAAAATCCAGAAACTCATTTTGCGTGCGCTTCCTTCCCTCCATTCGTCTACTAGATCCAACATACACCAGATTCTTTATGGGTTAGGTCCCATTAAATGAATTTAGCATTTGTACATTCCATTTGCAAACATTTCTCCATCAGGGCAAGTTTAAGACGAGTGGACTTCGAGTCCCAGAATTCCCCCTGACTCTGGGAATCGAAGGCCGTATGTGTTAAAATATGACAAGGTTGAAAAACACGGACCGAAACCTCTGGGGTTGGCATTAAATAAAAGCCGGAAGTGGTTTCACAAAGGGCTACCTGGCCCGTTCCCGAGCTGCATCTTCCCGGGCTTTCTCCTTCTCCTGCCTCTGCTGCTCAATCCGAGCTTCCTGTTCTTTCCTCTTCATTAGCAACTCTTCCACCCGGGCCTGACGCTCCGCTTCCAAAGCTCTCTTCCGCTCCTAGACAGCAAACATTTTGCTTGTTAAATATGGAATTCCTAAATGGTTTCCACAATGATAGAAAGGACAGCAGCTTTGGGATGGATGGATGGATGGAGGGAAGGATGGCTAGATGATTGATGGCTGGATGGAAGGATGGATAGATGATTGATGGTTGGATGGAGATAGCTAGATGATGGATGGATGGATGGATGGATGGATAGATAGTAGATAGACAGATAAGACAGATAGACAGATGGATAACATTATCGTGTTGAGTTAGCTCCATACAGGCTGACTAGTTGATTCAGCGCTCAGTAGCATTCCAGAGTGAGGAGAAGACAAGGAAGAGAAGGAAAAGGAAGAGCAGGGAAGGGAAGGGAAGGGAAGACAGGCTACCACAATAGTCTTCCAAAGAAGGACACTAGTAAGGCAAAACAATAGACCATTGAAAGCTGCTCTCTTCTTTGTCCTCCTCTCTTCTACAACTCCTAGCCTTTGTGACGTTAAGGGGTACCTGGACAGCTTCGTCGCGCGCTTGCTTCTCTTCCTGCCTTCGTTGGCGCTCTTCCTGTAATTCGTTCAGTCTTTGTTCGTATTCTTTCAGTTTGGACAAAACATCATGGCGCTTATTCTGGGCCTCCAAGGTGTTTATGAATGCAATTTCATTCACCTGCCAAAGAGGAAATTGGGGACTCTGATAACCACGATAAAAAAAATTGGATCGGAGAAAAATAGAACGGCAGTAGGATGTCAAAGCCAGAGAATTCTGGGAGTTGAAGTCCACCCACCTTCACCTGGCCAACACTGCCTTAAGGGACTCAGAGGAGATTTGTGGGGTCCTTGTGCTCTCCGAGCTTGGCTGGTTTCAGACATTTCATTACCCAACTATGTAACACCAGAGCAAACTTATATGGGAATGAATGAAATGCCTGTTAGATCTCTGGATCTGGAGCTCCAGGATAGACCCCTGATGGATCTCCAAGGAAAGAAGTGCGCTCAAGTCCTCCGCCACGCCATCAGATCAAAGCGATGTGGGCAACGCGCTTCCATTTCCCTGCAAAACGTCCCCTAACTGGATCTCCCGAGGACCCTCGCTCCCTGAGAACGAATTCTCTGGCCTGGAGGGATGGAGAAACACCGCCCCAATGCATGTGGATTCCCTAACCAAGGGTCTCTCTCTCTCTCCCTCTTTAAAAAGCATCTTCCGTTGTACCACACCCCATGCCCACTTCACCGTGCTTTCTCTCTCAGCTCCTGCCCTCTTAGTTCCCAAATCGGCAGAAGGAAAGCGCAAGGCAGGTAGAAAGACACTGGATACTTCTGTCCTGAGCTGAACGCCGGATTCGGAGGCTAAGCGGCCTCTTTCGACTCTTTTTATGATTTTCGTGGTTTTTTTTCTCTCGCCCACCATTTACAGCCGTGTCAAACATCCCCAGACAGAGCACAACTTTTCCGCTTTGTTTGCCGAGCGGAACGCATTTGCAGGACGGATTTTTTGCAGCTCACTGAGCGGACGGTGGTGTATGTGGGGGAGGGCAGGGAAAGTCCCAGCATTTCTTCTTCTTTGCCCCCTCCCGCTCCCTCCCCCATCCCCACCAGGAGCTCTGACCCAATTAGCCATGATCTCGGGGTGCAAAAGGCCAGGGATCTCGCGCCCAGCCGAACCGATGCGATGCTTTAGCACATCTGCTAAAGTGGGACTTACGACAGGTTGGCTTGTTAATCTGATTGCCGGAGTCACCCGGGATGAAGGAAACCAGGGCCTGCAGCTCTAAGAAAAGACAGCAGAAGCAGCCGGCGGGCTAATGGGCTTATCCAAGTGTGCTGCCTTAAGGGCTCGCAAAGCGTTAAAAACACGACTTTTCAAAAATAGTGCCCGGGGTGTGCCCACGCGCGGACCCTTGAAATTCTCCATCCCCCGTGGAAATGGAAATCGGCCCTCGCTGCGGCACAAAACCTTGCCTATATAATCAACTCTCCACGCATCACAGGAGTGAACATTCAAATTCATAGGACCGCTGTGCCTTCTAGTTATCAAACTCCCAGGGGTGGGATTCAAACATTTGAGCACCGGCTGCCCTGTGTCCAGGGGTGGGATTCAGCCGGTTCGGGGCCAGCCGGTCACTGGAACTACCGGTTCGCTGAACCAGATGTAAAATTAACACCCGGTTCGCCCGAACCGGTCCAAACCGGCCCGAACGGGCTGAATCCCATCCTTGGACACAGGGCAACCCATTTAAAAAAAAAAAAAGCAGCTCCGAGTCAAGATGGCAAATCAAGCAAACAGAAACCCTTAAATTTCCCTTAAAAACAATCTTGACAGGCTGTCTTCCAGGAACTGAGCCTAGGGATAAAAAGGGCAGCGAGAAAACGGTGCCTTTGGTGGAAGCAGTTCGTTGGTGGAAAGTCAAGCGTCAACATCCAGCCGCTGGAAACCACACTTGGCCTTCAGAGTCTTCTTGAAGGACCTCGAGGTTTCTATCTCAATGTTCTGAGGTAACATTTTTTTTACCCTACCTTGAAGTAGGTTTTTTTTTATTGTAAGCCGCCTAGAGTTCCCCTTGACAGGGGAAATGAGGTGGGGTATAAATATAAATAAATAAATAAATAAATAAATAAATAAATAAATAAATAAATAAATAAATAAATAAATAATTTCGGTCATGATGGCCTCTTCCAGCTCTCTGCCACAGAAAATAGAACTCGGGGAGGCTGTGCACCATTTTCTCTGGCAGAAGCACCGCAGGCCAGTCCTTTGCTGTTTCCAAGGTGGGCCTGCAGGCCAGATCTAAACACCCTGTGGGCTGGATTCGGCCCATGGGCCTTGAGTTTGACACCCCTGGTCTAGATGGTTAACCCAAAACCTTTGCTCAGTTCTTTCCAATTTTCTGGGAGGAGAGCTGTTTCCATGTATTTTCTTGTTATTTAACTTTTTTCCCCCCTGTAAGAAGATGTGTGGGTGGGGCTGAATGAAAAGCTGTGGCAAGATCACATATATAGGCGGCCAGATGTCTTGACCTCATTTAATCGGCCACAGTCCAGCGTACAGTGGTGGAGGCTTGAATCCTATTGAAAACTAAAGGATTCAAAGATGACAGCGGAGGCCTTGAGCTATACAAAACAGAACGCAAGTCCATTGCTGCATGTCCCTCTCGACATCGCAGATGAGCCACCCTCCACTCCTGCCTCTTTACAGAAGGTACAGCAACTCTGAGGGAAAGCAACCAACAGAAATATTTTCCACAATGTGATTATGACTGGATTTGGAGAATGATTCAGCAAAGCTTTCTTTCTTTCTTTTTTAATGCATTACATACAGTCTCAAAATATTCTCAAACTGCCCTATAAATTTTCCAAGCCTCTCAGCCTGATCTAGGATAAATGCAGGGAATAAAAGGAACTGAAGATGTTTGGTGGGAAAGACATCGTTCTCGGGACTTTCAACATCTCCCTCCTCTCAGTTCAAGTCTCCTGTACTTCTGACTTTGTCCTGTACAGGTCAGGTTCTCACGAATGAAGACAAAGATACGTGTCCCAGAATAATGTTACAGGATCTGAATTGCGTCAATCACCAGGACCAGAAGTTTTGTCTTCTGAGCTTTTGGACTCATACCGGAATCCATCTTCTGGGGACTTCTCTCTTGCAGGGAACATCTCTCTAGCAGGGAATGTCTCTCTAGCAGGGAACGTCTCTCTAGCAGGGAACGTCTCTCTAGCAGGGAACTTCTCTCTAGCAGGGAACGTCTCTCTAGTAGGGAACTTCTCTCTAGCAGGGAACGTCTCTCTAGTAGGGTACTTCTCTCTAGTAGGGGACCTCTCTCTAGCAGAGTGTGTGCTTTGGGCTGTTCTGTGTCTGGAATTTATATGGTCCCTTACAGCAGACACTATATAAATGCCACATGCAGAACAGACCAAAGCACACACTCTGCTAGAGAGAAGTTCCCTCAGGATGGGCTCCAGCACGAGTCTGAAAGCTTGGAAGACAAAATCTTTGCTCCCAGTGACTGACCCAGATTGGATCCTACAGTTCAGGTTCTCAACAAATTCATTCTTTCTTCATAATGGGGAAGAACACACTAAAGTGTACACTGACTGAAGCAACTCTGATGTTCTAATTACTGTGCTATTTCCTAAACCGCCTATTTTATTTTTTTATATGCAAGCACCAACTTTTTTAAAAACCAATTTCAGTGCTCCTCTTTCTGTGCTTTCTCTGCCCGCTATCTTACATGCATCCTCTGAGAAATCTTAGTTCAAGGTACCATTTCTTTTTTCTTTTCTTTTTAAATGCCAGTGACATACATCAAAATGCAAGTATTCCCACACTGTCTTGATTGATTATGTGCCATCAAATCATTTTTGACATGTAGTGACTGACCACGTAGATAGATTTTCTCCGTGATGATTCATCCCTAACCTGGTTTTGCAGGTCTTCCAACAGCACATTTTTCATCACTATAATAGAGTCCATCCACCCTGCTGCTGGTTAACTTTTTCTTGTCTTTCCTTCTACCTTTCCCAGCATTGGAAATTTCTCCAGAGAGCTGGGTCTTTGCATAATATGTCCAAAGTAGAACAATTTGAGCCTGGTCATTTGTGCTTTGAATGACTCCGAATTGATTTGTTTGGTGATCTTTTGGTTTGCTTTCTTGGCTGTCCGTGGTATTCTCATGGGTTTTCTGCAAAGCCAAAATTTGAAAGCGTCAATGCACTTCCTACTTTACTTCTTCATCTTTGGCTCCCATAGAATGTCACAGGGAGTACTATGGTTTGCACAGTTCTGATCTTTGTAGATGTAGATCAGGGGTGTCAAATTCGCATTTTCACGATGTCATCATGTGATGTATTACGACTTTTTCTCCCTTTGCTAAAACAGCCATGGGCATGGGCAGTGTGTCAAGATATCCCCATGTGTAGAGGTATAATATAATAGTCAACACTAACACAGCGCATGATACATCCGGCCCATAGGCTGCGAGTTTGACAGCCCTGGTGTGTATAGTTCACAGCATCTGAATATCTTTTCTAAGGCCTTTATGGATGTTCTGCCTAGTGCTGGACTGTGGCATAATTCTTGGCTGTTTGTTCCTTCATTGTAGATGGTTGATCATAAAAGGTAGAAACTATCCACCACTTTGATATCTTCATTGTCGGTTTGAAGACTGATTGTTCTGCCTGCTGCCATTAGATTGGCCTTCTTTATATTTAATCTTAGTCCCATGTTATTCATTGTGCTCCCGTGCTGTCTTACAAACATTTAAGAACTGATATCTAGCTGAAATCTGAACTCAAAACAGAAGGCATTTCTCCTAAAACAGCAAATCAAATATACAATTAAACCCAATAAAACAGCAGCCAGGCAGTCAGAAATAAGAATTTAAAAGCTCCAGTGTGACACAAATAATAAATTTAAAAATCAATATTCAAAGGCCTGCAAGAATAGAAATGGCTTTGACTGGCACTGTAAGGATAATAAAGCCAACCATAACTGCTCCTCTCTGGTGATCTCTTACTCGCTCTGAAAACCCAGCTGGATCTTCAGCAGATGCCCACGAGTCCTTTTCTCATCTTGTCTTCTTTGCTGCAATCCTTTCAGCTGCAGATTTGTTCTGCAGATAAGTTCTCTCTCCTTACCTCCCTCCCTTGCCCTTTGGAGACCATGGCTTTGGTTTTGTTAAAGGCACGCCTAAATGTTTTTGGTGTCAGCCCATCTATCTTGTTCTCTCCACGTAGCTTTTTCCAGAGCTTCAAGAGGTCGTGTTGCTACTTGGCTGGTCTTCCCTCACTGATTTGGATGCCTGCTTGCTTCTCCATCCTAGTGTAGGAGGACAGCAGAAGCAGAACGCTTGAATAACAACAGCAGTGATGGACGTGATTTAATTGGATTGCTCAGTGCTTAGAAAATATATGGGAGGACCAAGTACCAGAGATAGCTGAGGAATTTCCAAGAAAGAGTTGGAACTCATGGACACTTTGTATCTGACAAAGGAGATGGGTCTTTAAACATGCAGACTCAGAAATGGGTACAAATTTTCTGTGCATTCTATTCCAGAAAGACCTAGAAAAGGTATAGAAAAAGAGTAGGAGATATTACTTTTCTTAAGGCATATTGACCATGTGCTGCAAATACTTTCTCTTAGAGCAGGGGTGTCAAACTGGATTTCTTCAAGGGCTGGATTAGCATTGTACTTCCCCTCTGTGGGCCGGCCTGGGGGAGGCGGGGAGATGGGACGGATGCCTCCTGTAGCACCCTACCAGCCAAAATGGGTCATGGGGTGGCTCCCCTGCCCCGCAGTCTATTTTGGCCAGCCGGGTGCTGCAGGAGGCTGTTCAGGCTGAAAACAGGCCACAGTGGGGCACGCGGATCTCCCATGCCCCATTTTGGCTGCCAGAGGCATCGCGGGCCAGTCGTTTTGTATTTCCAGGCCAGCCCCACAAGCCAGATTTAAACATCCCACGAGTCAGATCTGGCCCACAGGTCTTGAGTGTGACACCCGTTTCTTAGAGGCTTGGACTTTTTTTTCCTGCCTTCAAATCCGTGTTAATTCCTGGTGACCACCTGGACAAGTCTCTCCAATTTTCCTGGAAGTACAGGTAGTCCTCAACTTATGATAATTAACAATAATAATAATTTATTAAATTTATACCCAGCCTCTTTTCACCCGAAAGGGGAACTCGAGGCGGCAGGGAACTCGAACTCGATCACAATTGAGCCCAACATTTCTGTTGTTAAGTAAGATGTTGTTAAGTGAGTTATGTGTAAAAGTAAGTGTGTGGGGCGTGTGTGTGTGTGTGTGTGTGTATGTGTCTGTCTGTCTGCGTGGGTCTGTCTGTATATACTTCTCCCCCGCCCTCTCCTCAGCAAGTTAAGATGTGCCATACCCAGCTGAACAGCAGCTAGTGAGTATTTCTAGCTCAAAACAATTCAGAGAACAAATGTGGCAGGAAATTTGTAGTCTTCCTTGTCTGATCAACCCTTCATCCCCATCCCCTTTTAATACCCTTAAAATTGGAGGGCAGAATAATCATACACAATCCCTCTTTTCGTAAAGCTGACCGTGTCTTATTAAATTCATTAGCATACAATTTACAAGCGCTCTATATGTAAGCCAATACAATTACATACAGCATTATCCATAAATCAAGGTGCAACATTCTGTGCACTGCTAGGTAATTGTTTTCTTATGGATTAAAGTTTATTCCTTTCTCATTAAAAAGGGAACCCTTGGTAAACAATCTCTTGGTACACTTGTGGACCGAAAGGGTTGAGTACAAATGCCTCAATAGCTACCTTACAACAAACAAATAAACTTTGCACAGTTAATGAAATTGGGGTATTTCAGTTTGCAGCAGCTACAAAATAAATATTAGTATATATTATTAAACGTTTTGGAAAACGATACGGCGGCGTTAAACGCATCTCGAGAGTCTGAGAAGGCACAATGAGCAAAGGTAGATAGGCAATAGAAACCTAGATTTGGTTCCTCTTTAGCATCGGTAGAAGTGAATGAGATGAATTGCCACGCTCACGAGGCCAACAACTATTTATAGAAAAATAACGATGGGCAGAGCATCACCACTTCTGAGATGATTAAGCATAGGAACGTGACTATAGATACGTTGGGGGGGGTTCAATATCGTCCTCTGTACTTTTGCTTTTGCGTGTGACATTATTGAAAAGATAGAATAGACTAAGACTCTTTGTTTTCCTATGCCATTTTCCAAGGGGGGGGGGAGGAAGGAAAAAAATTCCCTTTCAAACTAATTTGCATTTTCAAAAGAAGCCCCCATGAGGTTCTTTAGAACAGCACGCTCAGCAAGGAGATTTTCACCATTATGTGAGCAGGTGGGGTGGGGGGGATAGAACTTGATTCTGTGTGTGTGTGTGTGTGCATGCACATGCACATACACACATGCACGCACACACCCCTTCACTCCCCCTTCCACATAATCCCAAGGTAGTGTAAGCTTCCCTACAGGCCTTGGCTGGCTATTTACACAACGGACAGCAGATTCATTAGCTGCATCCAGGCAATTAACACTGTGTCTGGTGGGATAAAATTAGCCTGATGGGCAGGAAATGCAGAAGCAGTTGATAAAGAGATGCGCCTCTTCACAAGACTCATAAGAGACCTGAGTAAAGAAAGGACAAGAAAGAAAAAAAGAGATTCAAACTCCAAAATGGTAAAAAAAAATAATAGATGAGAATCGCTACTTTCAATGGAGACCGACGCTGCTCAAAACCATCTCTGTGGCTGAGCCTTTAATAATCTCAGTTTGACACGTGCAAGGGTTATATTCCACACCTCAGCACGCCAGATAGTATGGGACCAACCTGAAGGGTCTTTCCAACGTTTGCTGCATTTTCAAAGAATTTTCTAGAGCTTTACCACGGGAGTTACTTCCCATGGGACCAAATGGAGTGCTCTGAAAAAGAAAAAAAAATCAAATTACCTTCTCAGCATTGTTGTAACCCATTCAGTGGGACTGATTCCATAGCAATTAAAACTGACACAATACTTTTCCCCGTCAAAGCCCCAGAAGCAAACAGTGGTCCAAAATTGGCCATTTATCCAGTTGCAGCGGTCTTAATGGCTGGTATCATAACCAGAGGTGGGATGTTAGGATTTTCCTATCCAAGTGGTAGTACACTCTTTTGACGACTAGGTAGAAATTTAGTAATCTCCATACCTGCAAGAGGGAGGAGGGGCTTTTACCAGGTATAAAAGCCCCTGCACATCTGGAAACCTCTGCCTTTCGGATCATGCTCTGGGTTCAGTAGGTCATGCAGGCTTGCATGCCATCCCTCACACCCAGGGGTGGGTTGCTACTGGTTCGCTGGTTACCTGCTTCATGGGCGTGCTTGCCAATCGCCTGTCAAATGCGCACTGCGCACGATTGATTTAGAAATCTTCGTGGTGTTCTGGAAGCACTCTGACCCAACAGCTGCATGACGGACTAACAATTAGCCATTTACCTACAACTAACTAAGACTGTACTTAATAAATACCTTTTTATTTTGGAACATCTGCCTTGCAACTGTTTTGTGGGATAAGGGAGAATCTCCTAGACCATCGGCGCT
>JANHGC010004800.1:56690-66882 GCA_027560395.1 Boaedon fuliginosus | reverse complement strand
TTAAAATAGTTAAAATGCAATGATTAAGTGTCAGCAGCCAACTCTTGCTCATTACCAGAATAGACAAAAGGAACTAGTCAGATTTCTTAACCCAGTTTCTTTTCAGGAACAGATTAACCTTTTTCCTTCCAAACAAAGCTGAATATGGAAAATGATCCCATAATAAACACAGGATTAAACCTCACTAAGCACAGAATTAAACTTCATCAAAAAACAGATTTAGACCAAAACTCAGAAGGGGTATGTAAACTCACATTTGAATGTCAATCTTTCTAGACTTGTCATTAAAAGTTACTTTGTGGTAGCTGCTTCATTATTCAATTATTTATTCAAAGAACTCCAAAGGGGGAGGGGGTATTTCCTCTCAACAGAGCAGGGTAAAAAGCTTTAAACAGCTGTTCCCTTTTAAGAGCAGCCAAGCTGCTGTGATTGGAGGGGGGTGAGGGCAATAGAAACTTGCCAGGAGATGGAGACAGTATGTCTAGGCATCCTGTAAAGAATGTGGGAGGCAATTGCTGTAAACTGCAATAAAGATTAGGCTTAGTTCCTGCCTTCTTTGGAGGATTTTCCCTGTAAAATGAAAAAAAAAAAATTTCTTCTAACAACCGGTCCTCCAAACTGGTGCGAACCGGTAGAAACCCAGCCCTGGTTGATAGTAATATATCAGTTATGATTATAAGATTCTAAACAAATCTAATTTACAAATCCAGAGCCTGTATAGTAAAATGGTTAAGGTGCTAGAGCAGGATCAACAGAAGCTGACTGAGAGACTTTAGCTATTATACTGAGAACTAAGAAAAGAAAAAAACCTAGTAACTTGCAACCAGCATGGTAGATTAGTATGCATAACTTTTAGAGAAGAGGTCTTTTTATTTCACATGAAACCATGGGATGGATTAATTCAGACTCATAATAATCAAACAATGAAATGTAATTAGCAGATTTTCATAAGTGTTGATGAATTAGGATTGCTATTCCTGATACTGTGGGATGAAATATGAAGATTGCTTTATTCTGATTCACGTAACCTAATAAGGGAACCAGGGTAGGATTTTACTGTTCCATGTATATATGAAGTCATAATTACATGATACTATGCTCTTCTAAGGACCTGAATAGATGATCACCTAGGAATCCTATATACAGCATATGAAGTATCATCTCTCTCTTTTTTTTAATAATGTGAATCAACTGCAATAAAGAGATGCTGTATGGGACAGATACCATAATAACATAATCGTTGCAATTATTACATGTTGAACAGTGTCTTTTATGCAACAATAATAAGGAAACACTGATGGTGACTATTATTGTCATTCATGACAAAGTTTTCATAGATTATATTTTATTCTGCATTTTAACTGTCTGAAGATAATGTGCCAAGAAACCTCATAAACAGCAATTGCCTTGCACAGTAGTCTGTGTAGTAATAATCTGTAAGTATCTTACCAAGTCTTACTGGATTTATTTAAACCTTCAGTCAGAGAATGTATTTGGGTGTCATACTAAAGAGCCTACATTTACACTTGAAATTTCAAATACATACAGCTAAACTTTATGTTTGGCAGCCCCTACAGAAGGAAATCACTGCTATTTTATGAAATAACAGTGTACGTCTGCCAATAAACCAGTATGTGAAAATGATTTAGAGAAAGCAGTTATTAAAGTAGGTTTCAGAGCTAACTCACATGCTGCAGGCATCCAAGATCCCAAGTGATATGGACTCTTGTCTGGCAGATGTTACTCTGAAGTTATTCCACGATCAGATGAAAGGAAAGGAAAGGCAAAGATGAATGTACAGTGCTGCATGAAAAAGTACATAAATGATATATCCAAAAAAAGTGGACAAGATTTTTACTCTGTTTTTATACAAAAACCTGGTTCATCCAACAGTTAAACAATAGAATTGATAAAAGAATATATAGTTAGATTGTGGAATGTGGAATTTCAAATACATACAGCTAAACTTACCACAAGATGTAGTGATATCTACCACATGAATGACTTTAAAAGAGGGTTAGACAAACTCATGGAAGTTAAAGATATCAAGACTACTAGATATTGCGGTTATATATTACTTCTAATATACAAGCAACAACGTTTTATATGACTATGTCAAGCTGTAAATTAAGTCTGACTGATTTAACAAACACGTTCACTAACGAATTAATCCCTTAAACCAATTGTGTTTTTTGTCAGCTTCAGAACTATCAAATGGTTCATATAATTATTTGGAAAGCTATTTCCATACACAGTGATAACTCTTACAGAATGGACAGGCTCCTGGTCCCATTTATGAAACACTGCCACCTATTTGAATCCAGGAAAAATGGTTTCTATGTTGTGCCACCTGCCCTTTGGGTCAATATGTTCCTTGAGATTTGGACAGTCCCAAATCTACTAGACTTGTAAGATGGTGAAGGTTTGGTTATTCCCCTGGCATTGGGTCAGGCTATTGGATAAGCCCATCTTCATGTTTCTGGTTCTATATTGTTGAACGGTTCTCAGTGAACTATTGTTTTATTTTTTTTAAAAAAATGTTCTTTATTATTGAGTGTTAGATTGGCAGAAACTAGAAGAAAGGCATTTTCAGCAGTATCCCCTGCTCTATGGAATATTCTCTCCTCAGAGATCAGAGTATCCCTAACCCTGATAGCTTTTTGTAAGGCTTGAAAAACCTGGCTGTGTACCCAAACCTGGGGCTTTGAATGTGCTAATGGCCCCGTTTCTTGGTTTTACTGTGAACTGGTTACTTATCTCAGCTGCTGCATATATTTAATTTGGATGCTTTTATTGTTTAAAATATTTAAATTATTTTACTGTTTTTATACTGTTAGAATAAATAAATAAATATTCTGCAGTTACCCCCTTGCAACTGGCATAAGCGCACACATAGATAAATGCAATGGTCCTTTTCATTCCCAAGGTGAAATTCAAGTCATAGCCTATAAAGAAAGGGTCATTTATCTTTCTAATAGTGGTATTTACTCATTTCACTAAAGGAAACATTCAGTATGCCTTTTCAGAAAAAAGAAATTTCACTCACTGGAGTTCTACCTTCACTTTGACCCTCAGTCCAACTCAGAAGTCGCCCTCTCTTCCCACACCTTCCATGAACAGTATAATCCTCCCCGGCAATGATCAGTCATAATGAACCGAACTATGTGTGCCCAGATTTTCTGTATCACGTACATAATGAGTCACAGAAGCAGAAGTATTGTATTCATCTGCGATAAAATGTTTGCCTGATTACTCAGTTCAATTTATAATTTTGAAGATGCACCATTTGGATTGGACAGGTTCAGTTGGACTTGATCCTTTGGCAAAAGGAAAATGCCAACCTCATTTCCTATTGCCAGGCATGTGACTTTGATCTCTCTCTGAAATATATATTTCTGTATCTATCTGCATCCACAATATGCATATGAGCATTCAAGAACAGTTAAGTTAGGATGAGAATATTAAGATGCTTGCCATTTCCATTCATGTTCGAACCAAAGAAACTGCAATACAATAACTCTGTTTTAAATATGTTTCTCTCACATATAGTAGTTTTGCAAATCGAAGGTTAAACTCCACTTATAGATTATCAGGTCCATACTGGACAGGGGAAAGAGAAATCCTGGTACATATTCAACAGGTGTAGTTACTTCAATTGTTTAGTAGAGGTGGAACTTAAATGTATGCTGATACATTTCTAAGTCAAACTAATTCTCCCATGCTCTGCCTAGTACAGAAACTATGCAATCAGAAAAAGTTATCCCAGCAGTTATGTTGCCTATAATTGCCTGAATATTTGACATCAGGGTCCTTAATCCTCCATGGCCAAGAAAGTGAAGTTAATCCAATACATGCTGCCCCAGAGAAAGGGCCATCTGTTGGGCATCAAAGGATTTAATTTGTCTTGCAGAAGGACATCAGTGGCTTCATATCCAAACAAAGAGACAGGCACAGCATCAAAGTAGCTGGCTAAATCAAACATTTCTGAATATCTTTCCCATGTGTGTTTCAATATCTTAAAACACCCAGGAGCATTCAGGAAAGACCTACCATTGGAAAGCTGCTGTGCCAAAGCACAAGGATCCAAAGGGGTTTCCTTGGGATCATGGGTTCACTCTACACAATTTATTAAGTTCAACAACATTCCCAACTGAAATTAAACAGAGCCACCATTTTTTCTATGTCAACTATGTCAACTTTCTATTTGTAAACCATACCAGCATTAGGTAGCTTCAACTCACTTATTGCTGTCATGATGCCCTTAGAAGATGCCTTGATGGAGACCCACTTCTTAGGAAAGTAAAGACTCCCCATCTGGCTTTCAACAGGATTACAAAGCAGTGCAGATCTTCTAAACCACTTCACCACAATGCCTTGATTTTGAAGAAAAGACCACTGCTTGGAGCAAAGCATAAAACTGACATTCTGAAAAGTGTCACCACCAACTACATTTCAGCACCAATCACATTTTAAATTAAAATTCAAAAATTAAACAAATGAAATAAAGGGGAAAACCTCTTGTATAGTTTGTTTTTTGATTCTCATATTCTTTAGAATTTTTTCCAGAGGAGAATACAAATTCTGAGAAATTTTCACAGGGAGAGTAAGATTCTCTTGCATAAATTTGAGATAGAATGTATGTTTGTGTGCATCTTCTACCTTTCACTGTACAGTTTTCTTTCCAATGGTCTGCAGCCTTCTTGATCCCCATATTTCAACTATCAGGGGAAGTCAAGCCAGTTTTCTCCATTGGCCTTTTCATCAGAGCGATACCGTGACTGCAAAGATAGAATCCTACCTATTTTCCAAATTATTGGGAAAATTCTCCTTTCTCTGAAACACAGGGAAAGGAGAAGTCCATCCAGGTTTTTTGCCCATAGATTGGTACAGAATTTTCAAAGCCCATTTGAGCCAAATCAAATTTTTGGTCTTAACATTGTGCTGCTGGTACTGTAGCAAGTGAAGCTCATTGGCAGGTGGGTGAGCATAGCAGCTGGAGGACACATATTGTGTGTCACAACAACAATGGTATCATCACCAATATATAGCACTGTGGGCAATGAATGAAGATGCACAATCTGCCATGCCTCGTGAGTCAGCACCTGACCCACATGCTACAAGATACCTTCATGAAACAGGTGGTCTGGAAGTATGAGTGGGCACCAATTGCATAACAAGCCCACAAGGATCTCTCTTTCATTTGACTCAGCACAATCCTTTGTTCTAGCCATAAATCATAGTTACCTTCCCTGAATTCCTAGCCTCAAAGATGCTTACACTACCTGTTTATTCTTTTAACAAGAAACAGCTATTGAGAGTCTGGAAAATGCATGTTCAGTTACTAATGAATGCATGTTTGAGCTGTACCAAGTCTTTTTTTTTTTTACTCTGCAAGTATAGCGAATGCAAAATTCTTCCCCAATGAAAATTCAATATATTTAACTACATCAAGACGTATTTTAAAAAAAGAAAAAAAAATCTGAAACTGTAGAGCGGGAAATGAAGATGAAGAACAGTTCTCTTCCAGAATTACCCTGTATTAAGTGTTAACAAGAAACATACACTGAATTTTAATTACTGTAGCAACCCTAATCACAGGTGCATTTTCTAAACTGTCTCTGCAAAGGCCATTTTTTAAAGCATGCTCTGAAACTGACTAAAAAAAATCTTTTTATCTGCTTACTTAAATAGTAAAGCTAAAGGCATTAAATGAAGTTAAGACCCTTCTTTTAAAAGTAAAATCCCTTTGAGGCAAGCCTGCTTAGCTAGTAATATGAGATAGATTTCACGTGTGCCTCTGTAAGTCTCACTCCCACCCATTCATATGAAAGAAAATTATAGTTTTAAATGGGGGTAAGCAATGTTATTTTTTTCCCATTAGGGACCCTACTTTGTATGTTTTTTTTTTTAGATCATGCCCCTGGACGTAGCTGACAACAAGCTGATTATACCAAGTAGAGAAGAGTTGAAATAGTCTAATCATTTTGCCTTAATATAGGATTATACACAGATATTAACAATACTGACAATCAACACTTGGCTATTATATTTCAGTAACACAATAGAAGGATGCATTGGTGAACATGAACTGGGGCTGGAATACTTGTATTTTATTTGCCATTGACTGCCTGCAGAGATTCAGGGAAATGACACTGTTGGAAACATGCAGGAACCATTACCAAGGCAAAATGAGATGAAACATTTTTTAAGTCCAGAACAAGATAACATTCAGTAGATGCACAGGAAGACTTTCCCCTAGCTTGTTGAAGCATAAGAAAAAAAGAGGCGGTATATCACGATCAGACTCAAAAGCGTCTGCTATTATAGTTAATCTCAATAAAAATAACTTTAGCCTTCTATGGAGGTGATTTCATGGCCTGCTTTACATAGTGAGTCAGACACTGTGTGCACCAATTCTTTAAAATGACTGCCGTAATGGCCTTGGAGAAAATGTGTGTTCATCATCATAACTCGAGCATCCTTATATTGCCTGGCCTACAAACATCTTTCTCTACTGAACACCTTTCCTAACCAGTTGTGATCACTACAAATAGATTAGTGTTTCCTGTCCCTTGGGAAGTGTCTCCTTAATCACTTCAGGTGTTCACGGTGCAGCTTCTGTATTAAATACCAATTCCTGTTCCACAGTATGGGCATTTGTTGTGCTCCCTTTCCTTCACTCTTTTCTTCTTCTGATAAAAATGTCAAAGCCAAGAGAAAGCCTGTTCTGATATATATATATATCTATAACTCTCAAGGCCAAAATAAAGGAGATCTGAATATACTGTATGTTCCAGGCTTGATGCCACTGGGTGTACATGCCTTTAAATATAGACAAACTACTGGTGAAATTACAAATCCATCCCCTGGTCCTACTTTGTCAATCTCAGTGTTGAAAAGGGGTAAGGACGTAATGCGGAAAACTTTTCACTTAGAATGTTCAACCTATGAGTATTGCAGATAAATGTTCCTTCTTCTAACATCTGCAAAAGAAAGCCTGTACAGTATGTATCTTCTTCTCTCTTTTATTAGCAAAGCACTTAAGGGTTTCCTTTTTAACTGGAAGTCTGACACTCAAATCCATTGGTGACTTGGCAACAGTAGCTGATTATGTTTTTGGTTCATTTATGCTGCAGAGGGTGTTGAAGTTGTTCTTTATTGGATTAGGGCTATATGAGCATTTTCATGTTTTATACTGTACTGCCCAACGTATTTCTGAGAAAATGCTATTGAAATTTTTATAAAATAAATAAAAGAGTACAGATACAAACATCTAGGCCTTTTCCCCCAACAGATCATTGAGCTGAATGTACTTCAGCCTTCTTTATGATGCAGAAAAAGCAGAGCATTATTTCTTGCTTCCGTTTTAAAGTGGGAAACAGCAAACAGGGATATGCCTCCTTAAAATATATCCAACCCAGTTAGAAATTCAAAGAATTCAGTTTCCAGAAATAGCCTCACTAATACAGGTGATATATCCCTACCTACCTTCAGACTGAGAGTTGAACAATAATTTCAGAGGGATCATTTAAATACTTGGAAAGGCACTAAATGACAAAGTCCTGATTCTATGTCTGCAAAACATTGAGGTTATCCTAAAGAGGCCACGTAGATACCAAATGACATTAGCTATTGCAACAAGGGAACTAAGATAAGGCAACAGGAGAAAGTCTCCTGTCTGTTATGATACTAATCTGCCCGAAACCAGTTAACAAACATGCAGTCCTTAAAGCTTGAAGGCCATCACCATCTGGTCAGGAAGAAAGGAGTTTAGTCGATATTTTATCTCTAAAACCAGAGGACTTTGGTCAGGAAAAAGACCTTTCCAAACAAATAGCAAATAACAATTTTTACTAGCATAGACTGACCTGGAAGGATAGGTTTGAGTGTATTTATTTGAGGCAGAACTGAAAAAGGTCTGAGAAATTAGATTTGGCAATAAAACACAGATTTTTTTCTAATTCTAATGTTTCCTAGATTTACACAACACATTACACTCTGATCATTTATCTCTTTGGCTGACATATGCTTGAAGGGAAAGATTTTGAAGACAGTCAAACATGGATTTTCATAGTTAAACAGGAGTACAGGTATGGACTAGCATAAATGATTATAAATATTCATATAACCACAGTACATTTTTGTAGCATAGAACAATAGTTTAGAAGATACATTTTCTTAAACAAATTGTATAATGTCTCTAGTCTCTATAAAAACATTAGGTATAAATGAGTCACAGAGAAGACTTTGCAGAAGGAATGTAACAACTACCAAAACCTGATTTTAAGCTTGGGAAAAGAACAATTCTCAGAGTTGGCAGTTATTACAAAATAAATAAATAATTCTCAAACTGACTCTCCCTTCGGTATACAAGGGAGAGAAGGAAAACGCCAAACTTTCAAGATTCTTTTACTATAGCCTATTCCAATACAGTAGGAAAAACATGTAAAACATGGTTTTGGATTTATTTGTCACCTTTTATTTCTAGTGACTACTAGTGTCTATGTTTGTTGTCTAGAAAACATATATGCTTGCCCATTGTAATCATTCTGAGCAGCTAACACAGCATAAAACTGAAGCATGAGTGAAAAAAACAACAATGGGCAATCTTCTGTTAGAATCTTTTCCTGTCACTTTCTCAGTTCCATGGAATGACCAGTTTTCTGGGACCAGAGGACAATGTCCAAAGGAGCTGCTCTCTTGCCAGCTTCTCTTGCCATGAGTGGCAGGTTAATAATAAAGGCAGCAGAAGACAAGAGGGTTTCCTCTATCATGAGGAAAATTTGCTTCCCCCACTTGACTTTGCAAAGAAAGAAAACACTGAATGGAGCAACTCTTGACCCTGTATCTGCATGTTCTCCTTTGCCCCCAATAAAAGAGAAATGGATAAAATAGATCTAGGTCTGTTGGATAAAGTAGCTCTCTTGGGTTCTTGATTTAAATTCCCACACAGGAAAGTTTAATCTCCCCATGAGAATGGAAGTGGGGAATAATTCAAACAACCAACCACAGCTTGATCTGGGGGTACCAGTTGAAGAGCTGCATCCCCCACCCCTTTCAGCACAGCTATGCTAAACTCATAGTCTTTTAGATGGTGACACCATCTAACTATCACCATCTAAATGTCCATCAATCTTCTGGACAGTAAGCAAGTGGTAATATATGTCCAGGGAAAGGTAACACATGACTGGTAAAGGTCAGATGTGTCCACCAGCTTTCTGGAAGATCATGGGGCATGTATGTAAAGGCTCCACTCCAATTCTTAGAGGATGCGGGTTGACCAAGTGGGATGTCAGTTCCTTCTATCCCGTTTCCATTGCTTTGTGGGAAGGGAAGAAAAAGTTTTTAGGAAGGAGGTATTTTTGGTGCCAAGAGAGATGGTACTAAGAGTAATTGCTTTCATTTGGTGTGAAACAATTAAATTTGAACTTGCTGTGTCTCCCCAAAGCTCCACTGCCAGTTTCTTTCTTTAAACACTGTGGTGCTATGTAAGGCAGCATCATAGCAGTTGCAGCAGTTAAGAGTCGTAGTTACTGAAACAATGATCAGATGTAGACTGTCCCACCATCATGAAAATGATAAGCTTCAAGCCCTTTGCCCTGAGAAAACCACAAGAAAATAGATCATACTTTTCCCACATTAGATTACCGACATATACATTTGAAAGTAGAGTACTTGCTGGAATTCTTATATTGTAACCTTAACCTTCTAATCAATACTGCTAATGAGAACTCATTTCTGAATTAACCGTGTCCAGTCCGAATTACAAAGAGGAAAGTTTAACCACTTACAATATGTTGAATGCTATGATGAAATGTGGTGGGACAAGGAATATTGGGTTTAATGATCAATAGATTTGCCTTTAAACTAAAAATTATTGCTGTTATCTTATTTATTTATTTATTTATTTATTTATTTATTTATTTATTTATTTGTATTTATACACTGCCTCATTTCCCCTGTTAGAGGGAACTCTAGGCGACTTACAATAAAAGAACAAGTGACAATAATTTCGTAATTTAAAAACAATAATAATGTTAATTCCAGGCCCTCCGACAGCCAGGTCTTCATGGCCTTGCGGAAGGCCAACAAAGTAGGGGTGATCCTAATCTCAGCAGGCAGTTCTTTCCAGAGGGTCGGCGCCACCACAGAGAAGGCCTTGGCACGGGGGCCCACCAGCCGACATTGTTTG
>JANHGC010004800.1:44114-56244 GCA_027560395.1 Boaedon fuliginosus | reverse complement strand
GCCCCCCACTCCCAGTCCCCCAAGTCGCCCCAGAAGGATACTATGATCGATAGTATCGAAAGCCGCTGAGAGGTCAATAAGCTACCACTGTGTGAGTAGGGAGACTATGAGGGTTAGGGGGATGGATATTTATCCCTCTTGTTGTCTATGGATATTCTCAGTCATTCTGGTCCTGGTTGTCTCAAAGGTGTTTTTTTTTCAAGAGGCAACTGGACTCTCTTTCCTTTTATTGTTGTCTAGTTTCTTGCCCTCATGTGACATGTTCCATCAACCATAACTAAACTAAAGTAATAAGACAATGAGTTAGTCTATTTTACTGCCACTTCAATTTCTGAAAAAATCAGATTCAAATCAACATTCATGATTTTCCTTTCTTGCACAAATCAGTCTCCAAATGTTTGTCTGAAATTGAACAAAGGTACTGTCATCATTTCTGGGTTTTTTCAGCCTGTTCATTCCCTTACAATCTGGCACAAAGAGAGCATGATTAAAGGAGAGCAAACAGAAAGTGTTTGTGTATGCTATAATTTGAAGGGGGTAGGGAATTGCTGATTTACAGTAGGCTTCAACCAAATCATGGATCCCCAAGCTGACAATATTAACCTTTTTAAAAGTTCCAAGTGCTCTCAGTTTGACTGTTGTAAAAAAAATTTCAAATCCTTGATCAATATTGCTGTATACAAACAAATGATTACATTGAAAAATGCTCATGTATATATATATATATATATATTTAAATTTATTATAGCTACCCAACTCTAATGGACTGTGACATAGCACAAATCATCTAAGTCCTGTAATGCAATGCAAGAAACCTTTTTTTTTAGCGAGTTAGATGCAAGAATCAAACAATTGCATTGATCAAGATGTTACTGGGTTACTGGGCATTGAGAAAATACAGTTTAACAATAATTCAAAGATTTTTATTTACTGATACTTTTTTCTGTATTTTTTAAAAAATCTTTGAACTGTCTGTGTATAGAATAATTTCAGGACTATAACTATGGCTCAAGTAACTCAATTGTTTTCAGGGAAACGTTGTGTTTTTTGCAAATAATGACAGTATCTTTCTATTACCACAGAACCAGTTGGTTCTTTAAATAGAATTTGTCATCTATGGACCATCGAGTGCTCTAGCCCATTCCATTATGGATGAATATCAAAGACTAACTGTACATTAAAATTGTTTATAGAAATTCTATAAGTCACTAATAAAATATAATAGTTATATAATAGTTATTTGTAGAAGAATAGTGACATAGAGTCATGTATCATATGGTAGATCATATAGAACAAGGGTGTCAAACTCAAGGCCCGGGGGCCAGATCCAGCCTGCGGGTTGGTTATATCTGGCCCATGGGTCTGCCCTGGAAACAGCTGAGGACCAGCCTGCGGAGCCTCTGCCAGTGAAAATGGAGCTCAGGAGGGCTGTGGGCAGCTCTCCTGAGATCCGTTTTTGCTATCAGAGGGTTGCAGGAGGCCATCGCAGCCAAAAATGGAACTCAGGAATCCGTTTTCACTGGCAGAGAACTCAGGCCACCACAGGCAGCCCAACAGGATTGACGTTGAGCTGGCCACATCTACCTTGGCCACATCCTGAAGTCACATCTACCTTGGCCAGCCCCCTGAAGTCAAACACAACCCTGATGCAGCCTTCAGTGAAATAGAGTTTGACACCCCTGGTATAGAAGGTGTTGTACAGGTATAAATATATATATGGATAGCTCAAGACATAAAGATCAACAATACATTTTATAAGTGTGCAGGGTAAATTTTAGAACTCTATACAGGAAAAAGCAGATAAATAAAAGTTGAGAACCCGGAACAAAAAACCCAGCGCCCCTAGCATTTCTTAGCTGTGCTTTTTCTTTGACAGTTCTGACTGCTTTTCAGGAAAGTGTGCCAGCATTCTTTTATACCCATGGCTGCTTAGGATCAAACATCATCACCATCATGTTTGCGATAAGGAAGCAGTTTTAGTCCAGGCTATGGGATTTGTTACATTCCTTTATAAATCAGGATTTTTGTGGTCTAAAAACAGTTCTATAATACATCTGATTGTGGCAGATGTATTATGTGGGTTAGAGTGTGTAGGGCTGCTGATGAATGGTCCACAGTAGCACAGAATTACACTTATAACTTTGGGTTGTTTTCCAACTTCATGAATTGCTTTTCACCATTTTTTGGCACTCAATCATCTCATGGCGGAAACATGAATTTGCAATTTGAGACTCTTCTTTTCATTAAAACTTATTCTGTGTCTTGAAGAAGAAGAAAAGAAAAAGGTCATCTGAAAACTTCAGAATATGACCCAGTACATACTGAAAATAATCAGGGATTGAGTATGCCTGACTCTGTACTAGACTGCATCTCCTCAGTGTTTCCAATTTTGATTAAAATATGATGACCTTTGCAATTAGATAAGCACTCAAATGTCCTTTTCAAACATTTAAGACCCGAGACTTTAAGCCAGTTACTAGAGAAGGATCTTCACACTTTCCCTAGAAAATTAAGCAGCTGCCATAACATGGTAGTAGAATTCACAGAATGCATGGTGATAAACCTGAGTTTCTGAGCAACAATTTATTTATTAAAGAAAATTTAAATGGCCAAACAACACTTTCTTAGAGACTTCAGGCAGCTTACAAAGATAAACTCTTAATTATATTTCATTCTGCAATGTGGTTCTATTTTTGTAGTAATTCTTGTAATAATAATGCTGAAAGCATGCTAACTTTTATCTTTTTACTATATAGTGTATTTATTTTACTTATATAAGTTTAGAGACCAATTACTCTAGGTATAATAATCCCAATTCTCTCAATGTATACAAAACAAAAAATAAAAGTTACAAGTAATAGTTAATCACCAAAGAAGATGGGCTCTGTCACTATACCAACTCCTGACAACTTTTATGGTTCACAGAAGCAGAAAGAGATAAATCATTTACACTCTTACAGCAGTTGCAAACAAATAAAACCTTGTGACCCTCCCAGTGGTTTCTGTTGACAGGTAAGCTAGTAAGAAGATTATATTTTCAGCTGACCTACCCAGATGATTAAAAGACAAAGTGATTATTAAGTCAAGGTGTCAAACCTAATGGAATGGATACCACAATAAAACATAACAAAAGATTCTGTCAGCCCAGTAGAAAAGAGCAATGTTTTCCTTGCTATTGTATATTCCTCCTAAAATGATGGAGAGTAGAACATTAAGTCTAGCCATAGATAAAGGTTTCTTGTATAAAACAAGGAAGGCCATATTATAATGGTACCCGGCTCAACAACAATAACTGTGAAAGGGAACTAGGAGTACTAGTAGACAAAGTAAGCCAGCAGTACAATCCTAGGCTGCATCAACAGAAGGATAGTATCAAGGTCATTGAAATGTTAGTACCACTTTATTTATACTACTTTGGTAAGATAAGACTTGGAATACTGCATCCAACTTTTATCACAATACAAAATTACAATACACAATACAAAAAAGATGTTGAGACTCTAGAACAGGGGTGTGAAACTCAAGACCCACAGGTCAGATATGGCCCACAGGGTGCTTATTATTTCCAGCCTGGAAATATCAAAGGACCAGCCTGCGGTGCCTCTGCCAGCCAAAAGGAGACCTCTTTTCAGCCTCCATGGCCTCCGTCAGCACTCTGCCAGCCGACAACAGGCCACATGGAGGCCCCACCCAGCCCCCGCATGGCTCATTTTTGGGCTCCCTAGCTTCCAGCAGCACTCTTCCAGCCAAAAATGGGCTGTGCAGGGCTTCCACATGGCCTTTTGTCAACTAGCAGAGTGCTGCAGGAGGTATCCACCCTGTCTCCCCGCACCACATTGTGAAGAACTACAATGCTGATCCATTGCTCGAAGGAAATCCAGTTTGACACCCCTGCTCTAGAAAGCATGCAGAGAAGATGATGAGGGGACTGGAGGCTAAAACATATAATGAAGGTTTAGAAGAACTGGGTATCTAACAAAGAGGAGGACTAGGGATGACATGATAGCAGTCTTCCATCATTGAAGGCCTGTCACAGAGAAGAGGGTTACTATTCTCCAAAGCACCTGAGGACAGGACAAGCTTCAGATAAGACCATTTCAGCTCTGGAGCACAGAAAGTCATTGGTAACACATTCAAGAACTTGAAAATAAATCTTGTTAACTTGAACTCTGCTAAAAATGAGGTTTTCAGATTTATTTCAAATTTAATCAAATCATATATTTAACATCCTGGTACTAGACCACCAATATAAGAAAGGGAGAGTAGGTATAATTTCAGTGTACCCACGTACAAAGAAAATCACATCAAATTTAACAAGGCAACTCTTGAAAGAAAAAAATGAAGCCTAGTTTTAAACTTTGTCTTCTGAAGCTGTACCAGAGAAGTCTTTAAAGATTGTTTACAGAAAGCATTTAGGTTAGAGATCAATTATCTCAGATATAATAATACCAATTCACCTTTTAAAGTTTACAACTTTTAAACAAGACTTGACTGGGTATTATGCATATGTCAATCCTCTTAAAGTTCTGTTATTCCACAGCTCTCAATCATTAAGCAATGAAAGATATTCTATTACCTTAGATTTCTTAATCAGATGTCAGAATGATTTCCAGAGCTCCCAATAGAATCAAGTGTCCATGATCTACTGCTAATCAATTCCAATTTCCTTCTTCTATTGTACAATTGTCTGAAAATTATGAATTTACTGGAATTAACCAGCTTCCCACTACCAGCAATACAAAAATAGTTCTTAACTGAGACCAACATCAAGGAGGTTCAAATTTTGGGCCTATCCCTCTTCAGACATTTCAGGAGGAGATCAAGCAGCATGGAACTAGCCCAAAGTCCTGACTTCAATATCGGAAACATAGAGATCTTGATTTCTTTGTCTTAGCCAATGATCCACTGACTCAGCAGCTCCTTTCCTTATTTGTCATGACCTGAAATATCTCAAGGATTTCTCCTTAAGGTTCTGACACAAATATGGCTTTTGTTCCAAACGACATGACCTTTCCTCTACCTGCTTAGTAAATAAAATGGAAACATTGTTTTAAAAGAAATTGAGGAAAGGTAGTTACTGGAGCTTCTTGGTTATTTGTATGCATTACAAACAATATTTAACCCAAAGAATAAAGAATCACCTAGAGGAACCAGAACTTTATTTTTTTTCTAAAGTGCATCAAATACAATTCACCAAAATGTGTGACCATCTGGAAATGACCATCAATTTGGAAGTACATTAGTGCTCCTTTTTGACAATGAATATACTTTATTTATTTATTTAGATTTATACCCCGCCTCATTTCCCTGGTCAAAGGGAACTCCAGGCGCTCACAACAATTAAAATAAAACAATTAATACAGTTTAAAATCTTAAAACAAGCAATCAACAACATTCATACTGTACATTTCTCTATATATAAATTAATGAATCAAAACAATGACAGCGGCTGGGTGATATTTGATTATTTCCTGAACCTACTATTTATGTTTACAAGTTCAGACTGAATCTTTGTATTCAGTGCCTGTGAGATCTAAAGCCAAAGTCTTATTTTCCATTTTAAAACCATGCTTTATATCCAACCATTCATACTTTCCAGGTGGCCCAAGTGATTTTTTTTTCCAAAATGAGTATGATGAGTGTGATTTACTCACTTGGATGGAAGAGGTAACGGTATTATTATTTGATCATACCCACATTTTTTCAACAGATTATCAATTTAAAACCTATCTCCTTGACAGCAATCCTTTGCAATGAGAACTGAAGCTGTGAAGCTAGTCTTCTAGTGCATATTCATGAAGATGAAATATCACTTGATAGAGATGATTCAATTAGATGGTCCAGAAAATTGGAGAGATTTACCAACCAGTTTTTCAAATGCTCACTGAAGTCTTCAGTTTCAACAAACCATTTTTCAAAGAAAATGCATAGATGAAACATTGTGAATCATTCAGAATACAATGTCTCATTGTATAACCCTTTGGTGTCAAATAAATCCAATTAATCATTCAGGATTTGTGATGATTGAATTTTTATTAAGAATATCAGAACTCAGCATATGTCCTGCTTCTGGTTTCAATTACATACTCACAAAGTTGCCATGGAAATTAGAAGTTTACTCCAGGTCAAAGAGATAACAGCAAATAAGAAATGCAAACCAAAACAAGAGCTTTGAAAGAAGCTTGCCTGAATGGTTTTGCTTTCAATAGGAGCACACAGGAGAATAGCCAAAATCCAGTTCAGAATTCCAAGATCCAGGTCAGGGCTGTCAGCCAGTCCAGAATTTCACAAGCAGAATCCTCAAATGCCAGAGGTCAGATGGTTGACTCCAAGAAGGTATCATGGATCAGTGGTGCCCCTTAAATCAGGCTGCAGCTATCTGCCTTTAATTAAGTGATTAGTCCCTTGATTGGGAAGTAACCTCATAAAATGTCTTCGCTCTGCAATTTGCTCTACTTGCCAGGGTAGGGCCGGAAAGCCTGATGTCATCATCATCATCATCATTTGAATCCTCCAGCTGTTCAGGTGTTACCTGTGTTGGATTATCCCCAGGTGATTCTTGGCTTTGTGTCCTCTGAAGCTGACATTCCAAAAGTTTTGCTCTAGCAACCTCTTTGAATTTAGACTCAGCATCTGCTTCCTGGGCCAAGACAGCATAAATATAAATCCTTGTTTCAATTATATGTTAATTATATGCTATCAAATTAGGTGAAGTGTACACAAAATGCCAAGAATATAATCCGAGAGCTACAGTTTTTTATTTTAAAAATACACAGCCAAAATAAAAAGAAGGGTCAAATTTACCATTGGGAAAAATATTTGGATCAGTTAAGAGCAAGAGTTCTTCCATTTTTTGGCAACTTATAGAACATACTGTTCCAAAAGCTGCTTCATAGACAGATAGAATAATTTCTCCAGAGATATGGGTTCAATATTTTAGTGGCTTACTCACTAATTCTGTAAGCAATCAGATGCCTATTAAATTATCCAGTGAAAAATCTTCCTGGTGGCCTCATGTGTTTCCTTCTGAACTTTCTAATTTTATCTCACACTTGAAAAATAAAGCTTTTAAGTTCTATCTTCCTCCATTTCCTCCCAGAGGTCAGTCAAATAAAGGTGCATTTTAACTGTCCTTTCACCTTTGTTAATTATTTAATTCATATCATATCCAAAAACAAGTGTCCTCAATCCATGATGACTAAAAGCCCTATTTTCAGTCCTCTTTCTGCTGCTTATGCAGTCATTCCTTCTACAACTCAAGTATGCTTAAGCTTTAAGCCTCTGCTAGGTATTATAAAGAAAAACTGATTATCAACTACTTCAAAGAAAGTTATTACAGAAAGGTGAGTGAATTTTAACTATATTTGAACAATGGAAAGCATCACCATAGAATAGGAAGTGTGTGTGTGTGTGTGTGTGAGAGAGAGAGAGAGAGAAAATGAATGAGAGAGGTTGCTGTTTAAGTTTTCTGTTGTGGAGAAAACAAAGGATTTGTTTTAAAAACCAATGAAGTCGTCCAATAGTTGCATCCCTGCTTTTTAAAATCTATTTAGAACAATATTGTTGCTGCTGCAGCATTGGTTCTTGTGACAATTCTGAATGTTGCAAGCCACTATAACCTTTTGGTGTCAAATAAATCCAATTTATTAATTAATAAAAATACACCAGGCAAGTCTTTCATTTTGTTGCTCGTATATTTTTTAGTATCACATCTGTGTGACATCATGACATATTTGAATTTCTAATGCTTCAGCAGCTTTCTGTGAGCTGAGACTCTTTGGAGGTTTCTGCATCATTGCAGCAAGGAGCTCCAGCCAGAATGACTAGTGCTATGGTAAATTTGTTTTAATCCAACAATAGCTGGAAGATCAACATTTCTGACTGTGTTCTATAGAACCCCACCACCAGTGGTGGGATTCAAATTTTTTTACTACCGGTTCTGTGGTGTGGCTTGTGGGCGTATGGTTTGTGGGTGTGGCTATGCAGTCATGTGATTGATTGGGCCACAGCACATACACCCCGCACTGTTTGTTTGCCTAGAAAGCCATCCTGAAGCTTCCAGGCAGCCAAATACGAGTATAGGGGGGCAGCACCACCCCCGTGCCCCATTTTTGTCCTAGAAAATCTCCCTGAAGCATCCTGGCAGCCAAATAGGGGTGCATGGAGACTCCTGGAAGGGGCAGGGCAGGGAGGGGAGGGTCCAATCAGAGGTGGTATTTGCCGGTTCTCCAAACCAATGAAAATTATCGCTACCATTCTCCCAAACCTGTCAGAACTGCCTGAATACCATCTCGGCCCACCATATATACTGGTAAGAACCAAATTACTTTATGAAAGATACTATGTGCCATGTTATAAAGACAAGCACGTTTCAAGCTTCCCAATTCTCATCTTTTCTAGGACTCTTAGGTCTATAAACTGGAGTTACAGGCAAGTCTCAGAATGGGTTGGTACATTTAGGAAAGGACAGAATACTAATTTGAGCAACTGCTCAACTTCTGTTTGCTTGCCTACTAGAACTTATAGTCTTTCACATACACACAGCTGAGTTAAAATGTTATCCACCAATCCTTGAGTGAGCAGGGGGAAAAACTACAATAAATTGTACTGTCTCTGTTGCCAATCTCATTTGTCATAGTAATGAGGCCAGTGAATGGTGCTGTCCTTACTTATTTATTGCGGCCAAAGTTTAGAACAGAGATTGGTGAATTCCTCTGGCTTCATTTCCCCTCCCACCAAGGTTCACATGCTGCTGGGAAAACAACCATCAATCACTCTTCTTAACATGGAATGGGTTGGGGTTTGGACGAATTCTGTAAATGGCAGGTTTAACCATCTGACAAGTTGCATGACTAACTGGTGACAGGTGCTAAGAGGACATGCAGTTAAAAGCAGGGCAGCACTTTCCTGACGCGCTTTGCAATCCATCCTGTAGACCTGTAACTTGTCAGTAAGGCTATTTATGAACACAGGTATAGCACTCTTCTGAAAGAGTACTAAATAGATGCTCAAAATGAGCCCATTTAGCAGAGAAGGGGGAACCACACAGACACAGATTGAAATGGGAGAGAGCAATTGATAACTACAGGTAGTAAGTTTTTTGCTCTGACTAGTGCTACAAGGATGATGTTGGCAGCAAGTAACTAAGAAATCTGCTCTTGATTTAATGGGTGGTGATACCTGGAAGAAGCCACTGGACATCATGGAGAATACAAGAATAGCCTTCCTGATTCATGTAGTTGTGATTGGCCTACATACAACAACAAAAATAATCATGGCACCTAATGTTGCCATAATCAGCATAATGTGAGCAACCAATCTCCCATCAAGGATAACACTGATCGCTGAGTATTTCGTAGACAACTCCAAAAATTGTAGTGTATGAGACCGATCTCAAAGTGCAGTTGTAGAATGCTTGCCCAAGATTTGAGAGATGGCAGTGACAACAGAAGTAATTATGTAGAAGTAATTTTTTTCAGAAGAAGCAAAGAAAAGCACATAATGTATCATATGGTGATTGAATCAGCACTGTACAGCCAACAGCATCTGATACTCTTTTATGGTTAAATTTTCTATGCACAGAAATAGCACACTTTCAGAAGAGCACTCATCCTGTGTTGAAAAATTGTTCTATTCTTTTTTCAAAAGAATACTAAATTTATGTTTTTGAAGAAACCTCGTAAATCATATGGAAAATGTTGGTGAGCCATTATGAAGGCAGATATTTGCAGAATCCAGAGAGCCATCTCTTCTGAAGCTGAGCCAAAGCAGCCCTGATTTTTGGTATACAGTAATTACCGTAGATGAGAGAGAATGCACTTCCAGAGGACTTAAGTTACCAATAAGAGCTGGGAAGATCTTAACATTTCATTGTCACAGCAACTATTTGGCCAATGAAACACTAAAACCTACCTACGGCAAAACATTGTGTTGGTATAAGAGAAAAAACATTACTTTAAAATCAGAACATCTAAGAACTGTTGTCAGGCCATGTTTTGGTGTAGTTAGAAAGAACAAATTTAGAGCCAAAGAGAGAAACATATTATTTCTTGTCCTACCCAAAGCCTTCTTATCTGAAACGGTTTGATTTGGAATAGTAGTAATATGGTGTGAGAAATTGGGGAAGGCTGGGAAAGTAGACGTAAATAATCAAGAGACAAAGGGCAGCAGCTTTACCTCACAAATGGTAACTAAGCCCATGTGGCAAGAAACCTGAGAAGAAGCATTTCAAATCACTCAAAGAAACCCTCTCATAAATACTCACTATGAATGAGTGTTGGAAATTCCTCTTGCAGGTTTAGGAGTCTGTATTTCCCAAGATTAGCATTAGTGTACTAGACTCTCTGTTGTCCTTGTCTTCTTGATCTTGCCCAGCTGCCCAGGCTTGGCAGGTAGTGATGGGGAAAATGTTTTTCTTGTTACTGTAGATTAAAAATGTGCTGTCGGAAGGTATGGCTGATCTAACCAATCATCCTTCATCTTAAATTGAAATATCCTTTCTGTTCACCACTCCCAGATCACATGACTTGATCTTGTTCATCCTGCTGAAACTGATATTGGGTAGAACATACTGAAAAGACATGTCTAAGCCTTCTTCAACAACATCAGCTTCTAGTTTTGAGACCATTGTCTTCAATAAATGACTTGGAAAGATTTTCCCTTTTCTACTTGACCTAAAACGTAAATAGAAAGGTGTGTTTAACCATGGGCTAGTTTTTATTTTTTACATCGGTGATGTCATGCTGCCAACATTTTTTTTAGCTGCCTGGGAAAAAGAAGAGTGCTTATTCATTTTTATACTAATAATTATTGCTTTAATTTTTATTCCTCTCCTCCATATGGATAAGGCAATAACTATATCAACTACCCCAGGGGTACATGGGGCTTTAGATCCAGCAGACACTAGACTGTCGCCAACTGACTGCATTTCAACACCTACATTTAGCAGGGCATCAGGGACTGTTGTCCTACATGCCAGAAACTGTCTAAGGTTGTTACTGGGTCCCTTCATGTGGGCATATCTTCTCTCTGGTAGAGCTGCACTTCTATCACATTCAACCCACCCCACAGCTGAGTTTTGGAAGGGGGTAAACATTTTCTTTTTGGTCTTTAAAATTATGTTTTTGTCTTTAATTTAAACTTCTGCTCAAACTGTGCAAGCTTTCAAATTTTACAGAGCACTGGAACTTCTTGGCTGGAAACTCTTTTTTCTAGATTTCCCAGGATAAGGGCAATGAGAAAGTTTTTTGTACCTGCTGTAAATTGGCAGATGTGTAAAATAAGAAACTTCTGAGTCTTTTATTTCATATGACAGTTTTACTTATTATTCTTATTCTATACATATCTATATTTATTACTCTTAGATGTATTTCCCTTCCCACAAAAAGAAAATAAAGGCCTCTGGTTTTACCTTTTTCAAGTGAAATTTAGCTTCCTTAGTTATCATAACAATATTACTCTTACTAAGGAAGCTTACATTCTTCCATCCTAGGCTCTATTCTTCCTTTTACTTTAGTTTAGTTGCTAAAATAACATTCTAATTGTTAGAGGTAAATCCAATGGATCATATGCCTTGCATCTGATGAAGATTAAAGATGTAAATTCTCTTCATTCAAAAATATAAAAGTATTTATTGAAGAACAAAATAATAAAAGGAAAATAAAAGAACACTATTTAGTCATAAGCATCTTGAAGTAAACAGGAAAACAAGAGAGGGGATGGGAACAAAGGATGCTAAAGGTTTATATATGAGAGGAGGGCGCTCATTGTAATTTATTGGGGGAAGATCAGGTATCTTCTCCTATGAATATTAGGCTCCTCCCCTTCAGGATAATTGCAGTGTGTCATGGGCAGCAATATTCTAACACTAATTAATTTTGTAACTGGATGGTGATACTATTTTCACTCTTACCTCTAAATTGCTTTGGCATATAAGTAATTGTTCTACTCCAAGTGTTCCCCTTTCCCAAAATAAGTCAGTATTCCTTCAGTAGTTATTTTCAAGGTTGATTTGCTATTCCAGGTCCATATGTCATCTAAGGCTGTTCTGTCTGGCCGCGAGAGTGATTAGGGGTGTGCCTCGGTGCACCCATGTAACACCTATCCTCCGCGAGCTGCATTGGCTGCCAGT